>VYZV01001885.1:12007-33039 GCA_013401275.1 Pandion haliaetus | reverse complement strand
AATTATTCTTATTCTTGAAATCCGGGTGAGGGGCCGGGGTGGCTGCGGGCGGGACCCCAGAGGGTTTCACCTAACCCTGGGGCGACCGCAGAGCACCCGCTGGGCTCCGGGATGCTCAGCANGGGGGTGGGGGTGCAAAGAGGGACCCCACGGGTGCTGCTGCGGGAAAGGGTGGTCTCGGCTGCGCTGCTGGGCGTCGCGATGGGGGGAGAGCCCACCGGCGTGGCTGGCAGGGCTGGGGGGAAACACCAGCGCAGCCAGAAAGGGCCTGTGGCTTTCGCAGTTTCCCGTTGTTTCAGATGTTTCGAACAACCTCGGGGGGGGGAAGCTCCAGCCCGGCTCTGGCTGGAGGTCATAGCACTGCAGGAGGCCGGTCCCGTGTGGGTTGGGGGGCTCCGGGACCTCCCCCCCACTCCCCGAGGCACCACTGGGCTCACTGGGGTCAGCAGCTCTGCCTGCACCCCGGCCACGCATCGGGGCCGAGGTCACTTGGATGCAGAGGTGGAGGCTGGTTTCGGGGGCTGCCCCGGGAGGGCTCTGCCGGTTTGGGCTTTATTCCCCCAAACTCCTGGCCCCGCGCGTCAGGGCCTGTTTGCGATAGCGGGAGCTCTGCAGAGACCGGCGAAACTCGTTTCGTTGTGGTTGACACCCTGCCGGTTTCTAGGCTTTCCGTATATCGAGTTTCAACCGCGCAGAGTTTGAGGTAGACTCTCCGTGATGGACGTTGCTGTCCGTGGGATCTCCAAACGCTGGTGGCCGCCTCGCGCCTCTGCCAAAGCTACGCAGCGGTGGTAGGTTACAAGCATTAGATGTACCGCGTGACGCGGTTCCTAATCAAACGCTGTGGATTCACACCTCCTTCAAGCACATAACCATGTGCGTGCTCCATCCACGTGGGGAGAGCCTGCTGGTGCGTGGGGTGCAAGCGCTGACGGGGATGTCCCTGGTGTTAGGCACAGAACGTGGAAACCTTATCTGCAGGCATGAAGCACCCGCTCGGGACGTCGAGTGCGGTTTCTTGCTTGCCGTGTTGCATTAGTGTGTGCCCGTCCCTGGTGCGTCCCATCCTTTGGCGTGATGGGGACAGGTTGGGTTGGGGATGTGAAGAGGATGCTTTCAGGGGTTTCAGAGAGGGTCCTGGAGGGTCCCTGCTTGTTCCTGGAGGTGTACGGCATGGCGGGTCGGCCGTGGCCACTGGTGCAGCTGCCGAGGCGGCTGTGTGCGGCTGCGGGGCCTCCTCGGAAAACCTGCGGAAACGGAACATGGTTATTTGCTGGTTTCCAGTGCAGTGAGAGCGGTCCCTAACGCAGTGGCTGTTTCTGCAGTAATCAATCTTTTTACCGGCTTCACGCGCGAGAGACAAACTCCAAGTTATGTTCCTTTAAAAGCGCGGTGATGTTCTTGCGCGCAGAAAATACGCGGCGTTTATTTTGAGAAGCTCTGGCTGTTTGCGGGCACCATGTGTCGGTGATGACCAAAGACCGCTGGCGTGGGGCCCGGGCAGGCAGAGGGCACAGCAGGAGCCGGCAGGTCTGTGCAGCGGGTGAAGCTGCCGTCCCGCGCTTCTCCTGCCTGAACTGGCCGTCCCGCTGCCTGAACTGGCTGTCCCACCGCCTGTCCCGCTGCCTTCGGTCGACCTGCAGCGCGAGGAGGGAGTTGCTTTCCTCCAGGTCTTTTGGCACATAACCTGCCTCTTTCTTAACTCTTATTTTCTTGCCCCTTATTGCAGTGCAAGGTTGCCAAATAAGCCTTGAGCAACTTTCAAAGCCTTCTTCGGCTGCTAGTTTGTTTTGGAATAAAGCCTGGGCTGGATTCAGGCAGTCACGTTGGATGTGCACAGGGTCTGGATAAAACCCTGCTCTCTCCAGGTGTACTTATACTTTTGGGGTCCCCTCGTTCCGTCCCACCTGCATCGACAGGGTCCTTCAGTAAAGCACCACAGCTTGCAGGGCACTTGACTGGTAATTAACCTGGTCTAATTATAGAGAGCTTATTGAAAGGGAGGGAGACAACTGTATTTATTATAGTTAGATCATGACACGACTGTTGCTTTTTTTTAAGCTCCCATTTTCGATGTCATTTTCTAATTTTGGATTCCAGCATGACGGTCACAACGCCGTGTTCATGGGCACGTGTTTGCCACACGACGGGCAGAGGGCCTTTTGGTCTGCTCGTTGTTCACATGGCTCTGCTTTTACTGTGGTGGCAGGTCAGCAAGTTTTGGAGCTCTTCAAGCTATAATACTGGCCTAAAGAGAATTGTTCCATATAATAAAGACAGTGCTTAGCTATTATATGGTACAAGCTAGTAGGTCTTGGCCTCGGTCTGTCTTTTGTAGCAGCAGGTGAAAATCTGCGGTGTGATACTGCATGGGCAGCATCCTGCAGACAGCAAGGGGCCTGATTTCCAGGATCTTCACGGCTGGAGGCAATGCCAGCTGCAGTTCAGCCTGCTTAGCCCTGCTGCAAATGCTTTCTACCTAACTATTGATATTACAGATAGCAACAAAAAAATTGAAATTTGACCAAGTAAGAGTTTCAGTCCAGTCTGAGCTGTCAGCAAAACAATGCAGGCTAACGCATGGCTGGGAAGCGGTGTACAAAATATTCTTGTTCTTTCCTATCCTCTGCAGGACTAGCTCTGGGCATGCCGTTGCGTCGTCTCTTAAGCCTTATGGAAGGTCTTCTGCTATAGGGCTGCCACACTTGCCTGAATGTAAAGCAATAGCCGTGCAGGATGCTCGGAGTGCTATTCAGAAACTACTTTACTTTGGTACTGCCCCCAAAAGAAACAGCAGCAACAAACCCCAAAAGGTTTGCAGCTGGATCGGTTCCCCTGCGGCATTCCTTGGGCCGCTGCACAAATATTTGTGCTGGCGCTTGGGAAAGGCAGGGTGGGAGTGGGAACGACACCAGGGGCAGGAGCAGGAGCAGGCAGGAGGGCTCCTTGCACTGGCGGGACTTGTTACGCCGTCCAGCCACGACTTCCCGGCACGTGGTGGGGCATCACAGCCTGCGTGGGCTTGGCTGCGGTCTGCTCCTGGCAGGGGAGGAGGTGGGTTTGTGGTGGGTCAGGGAACTGCCCTACCCCCACCGGCCACGGCCGGGTAAAGCGCAGGGTGGCCCTTCTGACCAGCCCCTGCGGCCACACGCTGCAATTTAGCATTAAACGAAGCCACCCTGAGCTGTGCTGCTGCCAAGGTCTCCAGCTGCCCTCTCTGCATCCACGCTTCTGGCTCCATCGTGGCACCAGTGCTTATGATGCCATATGATCCCCTCAGGCGGCCATTGGGTTGGAAGCTAACCATTTTTTCCTGCTGCTTTTGCGGGACAGTTAGTTTAGTGCCAGCTCAGTTGCCCGCTCCGGCCAACAGTCATGTGCCCTTGGGTGGCCATAAGGCAGAAGGGAGCACCGGCTGGTGGGGGGGGGGAGCCCCACGGCCCCGTCCAGCAGTGGTGTGGGTTTGGGTCACCCCATCCCGCTGTGCAAACAGCAAGCAGAAATCAAACCTGGTGCAGTATGTGCACACAGTGGGAGAGCAACCAAGGCCAGCTCCTGCCTTCTGGTGCCCCTTCAACCCCCTGCCCTGTGTCACTGCAACCGGTCTCACACATACTGACCACGCAGACACGGCCAAGGGCAGGGTGTGAATGGTCATGGAGAGCCGAGCCGGGGCTGGGAACTGGCAGCGTAGGGACCTGCCAGCATGTCTGTCCTTGCCTGGTAGCGACCTGCAGAGCCAGCCCACAACAGCCAGGGCAATGCACGCTCACGCACGTGCTCATTCCCTGCCTGGGCATGCAAGAGTAGAAAATTTCACCCCAAACCTCCCTTCTTCCACCCAGCCCTGGGTTAGGGGCTTTGCAGACCGAGATGGCCACAGAGGGCTTGGCTTTAGCGTGTTCAGGTGGCAAGACTGAAAATGAGCCCTACAGCGAGCTGCAGGGGGGGGGTTACAGCCCATCTGGGTGCGTTGAAAGGCAGCGTGTAGTTAGGAGGGGTACAGAAAGTGATCTCCAAGGGCTCCGGGTAGCCTGTGGGTTGGGGCTGGGAGTGCAGGTGCCGGCAAGGCTGAGGCAGGAGGCAGTATGGCAAATTGCAGCCTCTGCTGAGCAATGAAAGGTGTGCCTTTCATAAAAGAAAGAAAACAAGAAAAGAAACTGGAACAATGAAATGAGAATTAGCAAGGTCTGAGGCTGAACTTCCCCAGCCCGTTGGGTGCTGGGGTTGGACGCCCCTTCCTTCCCCCACCACAGCTGGCTGGTGGTCCCTGCGCCTCTGCATTGACCAGCACTGACCCTCCTGCAAAAACTTCAGGTTACTGAGCTTCTTAGCAGGACCACGGCCTCTACAGACAGTACTACAGTTTGTTTAAATTCGATCAATATTTGAAGACAAATGTCAAAACTTTGCCTGGCAACCAGCTGTCAAGCTCTTTGCAGAGCACCTTCATCTTTCTGCTTTGCAAAACTGGCTGTCATGGGTGCAGCTGCCTTTTCCCTCTCCATTCAGTGCTTCTCTTTGTACTCTGCCCCAGATAACTATTTTTATGCAATTATTTAAGCTGTTTGTTTGCTGCACTGTCACACGGCATTCGAGAACCGTATAGTATATGGGACAATCAACCATCAACGTGTCACGTCTCCCCCCACCCCAAAAAAACCCCAGCCCCGCGAAAACCCCAACAAACCCCCTTCTTCACAAGAACCGAGATTGACAAATGGTTGTGGGTACCTCTGGGAAGCGGGGAGCTTTGCAGACACTCTGCGAGCAGCTTCCAGAACTGAACCCCAGCCCTGGCAAGAGCAGCACTGTGGTGCAATGCAGGGGCAGAAAACAGCCCCGCTTTAACGATGCCTGCAGGGCACAGCGCTTCAACATGAGCCCCAGCAAACACGCACAGGATTCACTGGCACCTGTAAACTTTGCCATAAGGCTGAGGGGCAAATTTTCTCCTGCTTTAGTCACCTCCATGCATTGCTCCTGTGGGCCATACTGCTTGTGAGCTGAGGAAGCATGCTGTGGTTTCCCCAGATGAAACTTTGCAGCCCCTGAGCTGGTTTTGGCACAGCTGTGTGAGCGGTCCCCGTAGAGCTGCAGGCAGACGACCAAAGAGTCAGAAAACCACACAGCTTTGGGGGTTTGCTTTTTCTTCTGGCTGGGTTACGATTTACCTTGGAGGAATCGCCACACAGCACACAGCCACGAGAGGTATGTGATGAGGAGGACAGCGGGTGCAAAAATATCCCAGATGGATTTTGCCATCTGAACTTCATCCTCTGCAACAACAGGCTGAGGTTTTTAGCCTGGTCGATGAAACCTTGTGACTCTGGTTCACCTGCTGGCGCTGGGTAACATTTTAAGACCGTTTCAGCAGTTAGAGGAGCCTTTTTGTCACCGTAACCCAGGCAATCGATAGACTTCAGAGGCAACAGAGCTCTGAGCTGTTGAGTTTTTGCCTTCTGGTAGGAAACTTAAAATACTTCCATGGGCTTCCTAATGCTTCGTTATCCAGACGAGTGACAAATCTGGACCAGGATCCCAGTCTCAGCTTTCCTGTACACGAGTCACAGTGCCTTCAGAGTACTGCTGTGCTGATCTGCTCTGGGGTGTGAAAGGTATTTTTAGGTTGGTTCACACCTGTGAGCTGTGCCTGAGCGTGGTGAGGAAGTGTGGGACTGGAGGATGAAGCTTTCCGGGGGGGTGGGGGGTCTGGCATCAACGGCTGAATAGGTGGACCCGATGCAGAGGGATGAGGATGAGCCGGCAGCGTGGCCCCGAGCAGGGAGCATTTCCAGCCAGCTGGGTGGTGGATTTTGCTCTCTGAAACATTAGAAGTGTGTAAAGTAAGATCTCTGCACAGCCGCTGAATTATTTATTGAATAATTCCTCTTGGCAGGGGACTGGTATGCTGTAGATATTTTAGATACTTTAAATACCTCTATTTATGTGCAATTACTGTGCTCTTTCTGTAAAATTGGACTTTCAGGACATTGAGCTCCTTGTTAGCATTTTTCCCTTTTTAGTGGATGCTTGCAAAGATCTTGTGGCTTGCAAATGAATTTCCTTGCAAATCCATTTCTCGGCAGCACGGAGCGGAGGCCAGTGCCATTCCTCCGGGTTGCTTGGAGATTCCCATCCTTTGTCTGCGCCTTGCCTTTGGTGTTGGGGTGGCGAGGAGGCTGGGGGGTCAGCGGGCCCCAGCGCTGGGCTCTGCCACCGGCTCGGTCCCCGGGAGCCGCAGCGGAGCGTGGTGCCGTGGTCTTGCTGAGGAGGAGGCCGTGCTGTTCACGCACCAGATGCTCGGTGAGAAGGAGATTTTTCAGGAGTGTGAGATGTCTCTGCAATAATGCTAGTGGCACAAGTGTTAACTATCAGTCACCCAGAGCAGGAGGAATTTTTTTTTTATATATATGCACATGCACCGAGAAGCATATACATCCACGTATGCAGATAATTGCATGTCTATATATATACATATATATAAAAATGATACCCAGTCCTTTGGCAGCCTATTCTCCGAGACAATTTTTCTGCACCCAGAGTGAAACTGCCTACCTCTCCTAAAAAACAAAAAAAAAATCCAGCTTACATCACTGGGCCAAGTTTGTACCACAGACCCAACCATGTGCTGAACCGGTCCCTGTCATTCATCCCTGTCCTCTCCCTGCTCCGCACAGTAACCAGAGGTCGTGTGAAAGCATTGCCAGCTTCCTCGCCATGAAGTTTATTTGCCTTATTCCTCTCCAGCAGATCAAAGAGGCTTGACCCGGATGGAAAGCCCTTTTCCGTGGCGGATGACTCTGCTTTGCCGACTGGGGAGGGACGGCAACTGGGGGGGGGTGAGTGGGGAGGCAGTGGCACGGGGACGGTGCCCCAGACACCCAGTTCGGGGTGCACCGAGCCCCCAGACAGCTCTGCCGGCACGAAAGCGATTTGAGCTCAAGAGGCTTATGTACCATTGAAACCCCGTTCTTTAATAGTCTTGTTGGCGAAAGGCCAGTTTAACAGATTGGACCGGTCTGGTTCCCAAAGGAAAGGGAGAAGGACTTTTTTCATTAGTAAAAATAAAATGTCATAAAAGCAGTTTATAATTTTTATATTTGTTGCTCGCTGGGTGCTTCTCCAGTGTCCACTCCCCGGAGACATGCCACAGCCTCGCAGGCGCTGTGTGCCTCTCCTCCCTTGTTCGCTATCCATGCAAATAGATGCCCAACAGCAAATCCGTGTTCCGCATCGATTGCCTATCCCACCTTCTTACACTCTCTGAGTCCCGGCATAATAATCCCCCTCCGCCCAAAAAAGCAATTTTATCTCTAAACTGGTGGTTCCTTTTTCTTTTTTTTTTTCTTCCCAATTATGACTCACTGAATTACAGTGGAACCATAGTCAATGAGGAATAATGCCTTTGCTTTGATTCTTAAATCAAATATACAGTTATCATTTGACGCTGCAAAGAATTGTGTAATCGAAGTAAAACACAATAATTGTGGCACTTGGGAGTCAATTATGTCACTCACAGTGGGTGAAATTAAGCACCTGCAAGAGTTTGTTTTGGTCTGGTTTTGGTGGGTTGGGGAATTTTTTTTTTTATTATGGAAGACACAGTTTTGATGAAAATATACTGTCCCAAAAAATCAAAGCAGTGATACATCACACGCAAGCCATGGAAGTTCGCTTCAGTGTGACTTGATTGAAGGTGCGAGATGTTAAATGGGGAAAAGGGCTATAGTGAAACATGTCACTTTGTAGGAGGAAAAGCAGGTAAAGTTTAAGGAAGTTTTAAATAGTATTAGCCTCGGCTTGGCTGATAATCCCAATAATTGCTGAATCCCAAGTAGTTACAGCTGATTAATCCTTGCAGAGCACAGAGGGTCCCTGTATACACAGCTAAGTAAGTGTGAGATGGGTCAGGGCTGCGGCGTCGCCAGTGCCCGAGCTGCTCGCGGAGGGGTGCAGGCCAAGTAATGAAATTATGTGTTTCAGGTCACTGTTGTGGTGACGTGTTTGTGCCACAATTACACGTGTAGGACAGAAGTGGTTAGGCGTCCTGCAAAAGTACGTGAGCCAAGTATCGCTTGTATTCTTCTTCGTTTCGGGGCCATTTACTGGGTTTCTGCACACTGATTCTTTCATGGTTTCAGATGCTTTTGGTGCGTGTATTTTCTCCTTTAGGTTTATCACCCCCTTTACTCTTTCTCAAGCAGTTTGTAAGGCTGGCAGGTTGTCTGGCTTCCTGTCGCATGGCAGCACAACTCTTCTGTAAGGTTTTCAGTAGCTATCTATAATGACCAATTAGTATCTGATGGCATTTCCTCTCTGTGATTAACACTGTTCAGCTGGCTTTGTGCCTGCTATAAAGTGTGGCATTACCATTTCTGTAAACATTATAGTGTAAAACTATTAAAACAGAGAATAAAATTGACCTAATCTCAAACTAGCTGAAAATAGAAAGGTGGCCAAGTGCCCTGAGCTTCCTAAATTTCTCCTCTTTAATTAAAACAAATGAGAAAAAAATCTGCAGGTTCGGAATAAACTGGGTATTGCAGTTGTGGCTGAAGCACAACAAAGGCTGGACTTCAGTTTTTGTGGTTGGAGATCTCATGAGATCACTTGTTCTCATAAAATCTTTTGCATCTCTGTCTATGCAAGCGTGAGAGAGGTCTGCTGTGGAACGGCCGGTGTCCCCCCTCCTCGGCCGAGCCCGACTACAACCCAGATGGGCCTTAGGCTGGGAACTGAACGTTCATCCAACTCCTCATCTTCTGTGCCCATACAAGAAAAATTTGCGGAGGTGCATGGCAGAGGCTGGCTTGGCATCGTCTATGCTTTTAATTACAGCAGTGATTAGAAATTCATAGCCTGTGGTCTCCCAAGAGCTGCTGCCCTGGCCAAGTTGGAGAAAGTCAGTGGTACCTGAGCTGCATTTAATGACAGCAGCTCCTCCCAGGATTGCTGTCCCACTGTGTGCTTGCATAAAGCTTGGGGGGGAAAAAAAACCAAAAAAACCCAAAAAGTTTGTACTCTGCAAGCAGTACACAAAATCCCCAAATGCCTTCTGCCTGCGTGGTTACAGCAGCCTCTGCGCACGTGTTTTCAGAGACGTGTTAATCATTGCAGTGGCTTTCGTTTAAATTAGCAAAGGGGTTCCAGTGATGCAGTCTAATACCTGCCAGTCGTATGTGTCCCTGTGAATTCTGATGCTCCCTTACCCTCTGTAAATGGAGACACTCACCTAGTGACATAGTCACAAGATGATTTGAACCCTTATCTCAAAGTCGCCTGAACCTTGCGTATGGAGTACTGCGAGCATGTTTTTCTTCTGCAGGGGTAGGTAAGGGAGAATGGCCCAAACATTGCTGGGTGCTTCCTTGCGCAAATCTTCTGTCACCGACCCTGCGTCAGGAAAGCAGCTACAAATCTCAGAGCCTGGGGTCTGCAGAGCTGAATGTGAGAAAACACAGCTTTAAGAGTTCAAAAATCTCATACGGTTTCACTCGAGTAAACCCCCTCTAAACCTGCCTCTCTGGATTGAGATATTTTAGATCCTGTAAATGCTGTTTCCTCAGTGAAATGAGTGAGCAGCCGGTGCCGTAGCCAAGGATACGGATCTGTGGCGAGCGCCGGCTGACGGGGATATTCCTCTCGCTGCAGCTCGCACGGAGAGAAGCTGTGGGTCTGCAGGCTCCGAGCCATCGGGTGTCTGCTGGCTGCGTTTTGTAGTTCCCCACTGCAAATGGTTAATTCTCTCAGACATACTGAAAAGCTGCTTATTTGATTTTGGTTTAGTGCTATGAAGTCAAATGTAAATAGCCTTTTTTCTGCTTGAATATAGGGATAGTAATCAGATGCTTTGCCCAGTTTCCAACAGAAAATGAATCACCTGCCTCTTCCCTACCCCGCTGTGAATGCGGGGTGCGCAGGAAGATAAAGGCGTCTCAAAAGGAGTTCTCCTTCCCAAGCAGGCGCCTGGGTGCTGGCGTAACGGTAGGAAGGATGTGATTGCACGGCTGCACAGAACTGGTAAAATTTTAATTGCATTATGCATACACCAGTAGTTCGAGGCTGTTCCCACACTGGTTTATGTCACTAAAACTCCATTGACTGCACTGGAGTTACAGAATCACTTCCAGCAGGAAAAGATGAAAACCAAATGGCACAATAGTGCCATTTGTAACTAATAAATAAATAAGCGTTGTCCCTGTGGTGGTTGCCTGTTAACAAAGGCTGGTCGGTGAGTCAAAGCCCGGTGTCACTGCTGGCTACCCAAAACTGGCTGCAGAAGCCCTGTTCACCCCAACCCTGGGCGTTGGAGGTTTCAGGCGTGCCGGCCATCTCGGGCAGCCCCAGACTCTCGCCCCTGGCTCTTCCCTCCTAGCTCCTCACCAGCACTTCTTCCTTTCTCAGAACCGCTTTCTTCTGTCCCCCCTTGCGCATCTGTTTCTCTTTTCTCTGCCATGGGAATACTTTAGAAATCCAGTCGTAATGTGAAGTCCCGTTTGGAGTAAATGGAAATGTCGGTGTTTCCGTGTGCCATGTGCATGGACGCTGTGCTCCACTCGCTCGCCGGGAGCACGCGCCGCGGCTGGGCGGTGGGTTCGCCGCAGGTAGCAGAAATGGGGCAAAACCACTGGAGAAGGGGTGCGGAGAGCATCCTGCTGCGGCTCACAGTGCGCTCTGGGGTGTGACGCTGCCCTGCTGATGGGAACCCCAGCCCAACTGTGCTGGCTTTTTTTTTTTTTTAATTATTATTACTTATTTTCCTGATCATGTGGGAAATACAGTCACAGAGCATGTGACCGTGAGGTGCTCAGCCGCTCAGCTCGACTTGTCGGAGCAGGCTGTGATCTGAGCAGCCCTGAGCCCTGTTTCTGCAGGCGAGGGAGAAACAGCTTCTCCTGGGGTAGGAGGACGCTGGGGTGTTTCTCCCGTCTGGACCGCGCTGCTGCTCCTCCTCCCAAACACACCTGGGCCCCTTTCCTGGCCACCTTCCCAAGGCAGGTCTACTGCCCCAAGCAGATCAAGTACAGATCAAGTACGGGCTCATCCCAAATCACTTTGGGATGCAAAAATCAAGATTAACTGTTGCAAAAGGCAAGCCAGATGAGCTTTGTAGTGCAAAAATCAAATATGGTCAGAAACAGGGGTCAGTGACTGAAGTTACAGGTCTCGGGTTTAATAAGAGGACTCAAAGGTGCTGGGAACTTCCCTTGACTGGGTACGTTCACTCTTGAGAACAGGATCTTGTTCTCAATGTGTATGTTTAGTCTTCATTGAACTTAGATTACTAAGTGAAGGTAGGAAAACGTAAGCAGATGTGTTTGTGAACCTTCTCCTTACCACACTAGCACTTCTACCTAACTCTTCCAGGGATCCCAGCACGCTTGTTGCATTTGGGCAGAAAACTAAGCGGATTTCTGCTTTCAAGTGTACTTTCTCACATTATTTCCCATTGCTGACACTTCCATCACTGTGGCATCCTCTGAGATGCCCTGCAGTGTACTTAAAATGACTCACTAACAAGAAGTACTTATGTATATTTTTTTTTATTTAATCATAAAGGATCTAAAAATCCTTGCAGTCTTTGTGGTCACAGGAATCTCCAAGTTCACCATGGAAATGTGCTGACCTCCCTGGGCCATCAGCTTCCCTTCCCCAGGGAAAGGTGAATTTCTATCTTCCAGTCATACTTATTTACTTAATCCAGCTGATGTGGTTATGAATGAAGGATTTGGGGACCTGTTCCAGGGAGATGATCTGCTGCGTGACAAAGATTTCAGGGTGCTGGGAAATAGTGGCCCAAGTAGCAATTTAGCAGAAGGCAGCGGAATTTGGCACAAGTGCTCAGAAATAATAAATGTACCATGAGCATTTGATTGAGATGAATGTTCTGATTTTTCCCCTGGGAGCAGATGGAATGGGTGCAATTTAAGTAGTTTCCCTGTAGGTCTTGTGCAACTTTGGCTGCTGCAGCGCGTCTTACCTCACTGCAGCAGCAGATGCTGCCAGCAGCATCCTCCTCGTGGCACTTGATGGTCCGTAGTGTCCCTGCCACCACCCCGATAAGGGCAGTATGTTCCATGCAAACCTGAGGAGCACCGTGCCCATCACTTTGCTCAAGCCAAATACCTCCCAGCAATTATAAGTGATTCTTAATTCTGTATTAAAGCATCATATCTTTTTGGCAGATTAAAAGCGTGGTTTTGATGTCTCCAGAGTGAATTTTTCAAAATCCAGGTACTGACATAAGTGACACCTGACACGTGTCAGAGGGATGCAAAGTCGGTAGAGGTGTAATCACACTTTCTTCATTATCTGCATTATAAAAGAAATAGTTTTATTCCCATATTGTATAGGGTCTGGCTTCCAACACTTGTTTGTTTTATTGCAACCCTGACTCTCACGATCCTTTTGCTGGTGCTACCGTCTCCAGATGTCCATGGATGCCCTGTACCCAGACAGATGCACAGAGAGGCCTGGCCCTGGTGCTCCCCAGGCGATACCCACAGCCGAGCAGGGCAGAAGCACATGGCCAAGCATCCCCCCGTGGCAGTGCTGCCGCTGCTTTGCTGTTCCCACAGCACATTCCCAGCTTTCTGCTTTTGGCTTGCCTGCACAGGCTGATACAAAACGCCGCTCACAGGCTGGTGTCGAGGGAGTCATTCTCAAGATTTCAGTGTAACCAGCAACCGTGGCAAATTGGGCCTTTGGTGGGACAGGCTGTGTTTCTGGGTGCAGACGTTTTTAAGTGGGACTTGCTGAAATGCTTTTGCACAAATAGCTAATTCATCAGTAAATGCATAGCTCCCTCACTGAGCTCTCCCACTTTCTGTAGTTTCTTAGTAAAAGTGTGTTTGGCAAGCTGCTTTTCATAGCCTGATGTGGAGAAGTATTGAGGGGGGGAGAAATCAGCACCCCGTCTCGGTTCTTCCTAACATCATTGCAGCCACGTAGTCAATATTTTATCAGATGTGGAGATTTCTGGAAAGATGCTTAAAGCTCAGGAGAAAATGACCCCACGGGTGAGTATTGCCCAGTAACATCATTTGGATGATGTTTTCTTTGCTGTGATCATTGCAACCATTTTTGGAGGGGCTGGTATTGGTTTCAGAGGGTTTGCACGGTTGGGAACTCTTAGGGAAGCGGAGGTGGCTGTGGGATGCTGGGCTGGCACTGGGCTGCAGCATCTGGCCCAAAGAATGACTGGGCCAGAGCCCACAGGAGGGAGATAGCCCCGAACGTGGGCTCTGTGTCACTGCCGCCGCTCCCTGCTGCCTCCTGCCACGTTGTAGCCTGACAATGGGTGAGGTTAATTGTTCGCTGTGTTTTTTTTGCTCATGCAAACTTAAAAACCTCCTCCGGAGCCTTGTGCGAGGGGTGCCCCTCTGTTTGCAGGCTGTCCCGTGCCAGCCTCCACAGCTTGCTCGGCACAAATATGGGAAAAGGCTGTGAGAGGGTAGTCCTGACCTTCAGCGTAACCCAGACTCTGTTCCCAGGAGGAAAAAAGCTGGTTAGCGTTAACGTCAGTGGTGCCATTGTGCAGGAAGTCCTGCCCCCCCCATGGGAGCAAAGCCCCCCGCATTAATCACTTAGTAGCTCCACAAGCTGGAGCAAGGCCAGAGGGCAAGAGGAAAGGGGCTTCCTGGGCTCCTGTGGTGGAAAAGCTTTTTCTTTAAGGTCTCGACTGCTGGTAAAGTCATAAATAGAGCTGTGGGGCTTAACAGGAAACCTTAACTGTTTGGATTCCCTCCTCTGCAGCATCCCTTGCAGGGCTGGCCGTTATTGCAGACTCCATGGCGGGGAGTTGATACCGGGCCATTACTGTAAATACGAGTTATTTGAAATGTTTCTTGTGTAGTCAATGGCCAGACCCTGAGGACGGCCTCACCTTGTACCCCAGGAGCAGCAAGGCGGACGCCCAGCTCCCCTCTCTGGTGGCCATTTCTGCAAAAGAGAAAAGTAAGGCAACGTGCAGCGGCTGTGCTTGGACAGATGCCCACTCAGCTGCTTGCCCTCTGCTTTCCCAGCAAGTAGGTCTCACTCCGTGAGTCCAACACAAGCTAGGCTGTACGGCAGAGAGCTGCCTTCCCTGCACCCACAGCAAAGTGATACCGGCAGGTATAAAGGGAATGAGCTGGGGATGGCAGAGCGTTGCCATCCTCTATGATAAAACTTGTCCCATCACCTGTCTCCTCCGTGCACAGCCCCCTTTACAGAAAAGGAGAAAAGGTTTTCTCTTTGCTTTTAGTTTCGGTGCTGTCAGAGCAGCGTGGGAGCTGGGAGGTCCCCAGCAGCCCCACTGTGTCCGAGGAGCCGAGGTTCCAGCCCTTCTCTTCTTGTGCCAGGATTGCACCCTGCGGGACTGCCCATTGGGGAATGCCCTGGCACTTCTCCCTTCTCCCTCCCGGGAGCCACCCATCTCCCCTGTGGAGCACCCAGAAGCATTGTGTCCGGCAGGGCTGCAGGGTGGGGACCCTGAGGTGGTATGCTCTCAGCCTGATACCCCTGCACTCCCTTATCCCCATCCTGCAGTCGCTTGTTGTTCCTTCCAGGAAACGTTTAAGCCATGAAACAAAACTTTCCTTGGCTTGAATCACCTATAATTTATCCTGATGCAAATCGTAAGGAACTCGAAGGTGAGAACGTGAAGCTGGCATAAAGGCAGAAAGCGGTCTTTCAGAGAGTGCCAGCACGGCGTTTGGGCACAGAGGCAGGCTGGCTTTGCCCCGCTCCTCGTGAGCTGAGGGCTTGTGGCCGGAGCTGGCGTCATGCTGCCTGACCCTGCCAGGGGCTGTGGCCATCACGCAGCCCCTGTCCTGCTCACGGAAGGCAGAGCAAGCTCCTGGCAGCCCTGAGGGTACGCTCGTAGCCGGAGCCCAGAGCTTGTCACAGCATCTGTCTGGTACAGATAACTGCAGCTGCATCGCCTACCGTACGTTTGTGCTCAATTGTCCTTTAGGAGTGAGCTGTCTGCTCCTGCTCGCCCTCCTAGGGATGTTTCCCCCTTTCTTGTACCTCTTCTGTAGACGCTGTTCTTCTCAAGTTAAGGTTGTTGTTGGTAGGCAGCCCCGCGGGGCAGCAGAGAAGTGTGTTTGCAATGGCTGACAAAGGAAAGCACGTTCTCCCCTTCCCGAGCCGCGCAGAGACCCACACTGCCCGTGTCCATCCCGCAGCGTGACCTGACCCCATCCCTCTGACTCTTGCAGAGTTTGCCATTTCGCTCGCGGAGAAGATGCAGGCTCAGGAAATCCTGCGGAGCCTGCGGCTCCCCGAGTTTGACGACCTCAGCCAGTTCTTCCGCAACCTGCCGGCCTCGGCGCTGGTGGGCATCGGTGCCTTCGCGGCCGTCGTCGCCTACTGGTTTGCCAGCCGGCCCAGGGCCGTGAAGCCGCCCTGCGACCTGCGGATGCAGTCGGAGGAAGTCGAGGTGAGGCCAGTGGCACCCCGGCGGGAGAGGCTGGGTTTCACCCGAGGTTTGCATGCCTGGAATTGACCACGGGGGATGCCAGGAGGTGCTTTTGTTCATTTTGAGGGCTCCCCAACCTCATCCTGAAATCAGGCATGTAGTGCGCTGTGCCAGGGATCACTTCACTCCTTAATTCACCTTTTGCCGTAAAGTGGAAAACTGGAGTACAGCCCATTAATTTATCCTCTTAGATTTGCAGTAATATTTTGGGTTTAGCTTTGTTTAACCATCCATGACCGAAAATTACAGGAGCTGCCATTGCATGGGAGAAACCACTGAAAGGCAACAGCTGATAAGATCAAATCAGCTGGCACTTCTTGTGTGTGCCCATTACTGAGTTTGCTGCTGCAGACTTTGTAATAATAAGAAAAAGTAGACTAGAATCCATGCTTAGCGGCTGAAGAGTTATTAATTTTCATGCTTGCAAAAGGTGTTAAAGTTTAATGAAGCTGCTCTGTTTTAAAGAGCAGAAATATTTCTGAAAATTGTTTCCACTTAAATTAATATCTGAAAGTGTCATGAGAATTTTTATAGCCTTTTGTGATGTCCCCTCTAAAACAATACTGTCTTTAATTCCAACAACTTCTTAAAAGGGTGGGAGGAATTTGCATTTTCCAATACACTTATCCCCTGTGATTAGGGCTTTAGTCTGTCCTTCATGTTGGTCTAGATGTCCTTGAGAAGCTGCCCGTGGTGCCAGTCCTGGGGACCTATGGAGCCCAGAGCAGTTGCTCCCCCCAGCACGTTCCCACTTCGTTACTCGCAGATTTGTAATTCCCCCTTGGATCTCCTTGGGAAACAACAACCACCTCCTGTGGCAATTAGCCGGGTCAAGTGCTGCTCTCTGGGTGGGTGGTTCTCCATGTTACTGGGGCGCTGAGGTGGACATCCCACCTCTCCTGTCCCTTTGGGTGTTGGGGCAGGAACACGGTGGCAGCTGGAGAGGTCTCTCCGGCATTTGGGGGAGCTTTATGGTTCGGGGTTTCCCCATCTCTTGCCCATTGAGCGATGCTGACGGCTGTGTCATGTTGTGTCGCGCAGGGCCTGGCCGGGGCGCGCCGGTCGGTGATTGGGGACAGCCCGGAGCTGCTGACACACTACTATGACGACGCCAGGACAATGTACGAGGTCTTCAGGAGGGGATTCAGCATCTCCGGTGAGAGCATGGTGACGAGGAGGCCTGGGAGTGGAGGTGGGGAGAGGGGGAGGACCAGACGATGTAGAAGCCCAAATGGTGTGGGAGGCTCAAAGGCTTGGGGAAGCTCAGAGAGTGTAGGGGCTGAAAGAGCACAGGAGCCCATGAAAGTGCGGGAGGCCCAAATGGTGTAGAGCCTAAGAGAGTGCAGGAGGCCCAAAAACTATAGAGGACTCTTACATGTGGGAGGCCCAAAGAGGTTAGAGGCCAAAAAGGTATGGGAGGACCCACAAGCGTTGAGACCAAAGGCTGGGAGGCCTGAGTATTGAGGCCCAAAAAGTGTGGGAGGCCTGACAAGTGTAGAGGTTGAAAAGGTGTAGGAGGCCAAAGGAGTGTTGAGGCCCAACAAGTGGGAGGCTGAAAAGGTGTGGGAGGCCCACAAGGTGTAGAGGATGAAAAAGGTGTTGGGAGGTCGACAAAGGGTACTGGGAGGCCAATGAGGTGTAGTGGCTGATAAAAGGTGTGGGAGGTCGATGAGGTATGGGAGGCTGAAAAAGGTTTGGGAGGCCAACGAGGTGTAGAGACTGAAAAATATTTTGGAAGCTAAAGAGGTGGAGATGCCGAAGAGGTGTGGGAGAATGAAGAGGTCCAAGGCCCAAGGAGTGTAGAGTCCCCAAACTTGTATGAGGCCAAGGACCATAGAGGCTCAGAGAGTGTGAGGCCAAAAAGTTATGAGAGGTCAAAAGAGTGTATGAGGCCAAAATACTGTGGGAGGATGAAAAGGGGTGGGAGGCCCATTGAGGATGTGGGAGGATGAAAACGTGCAGGTGGCCAAAGAAGGGAAGAGGCCAAAAAGTGTGGGAATCCGCAAAAGCGTGGAAGGTCAAATGAGTGTAGCAGCCCCAAGAATGGGGGTGGCAAAAGGTGTGAGAGGGAGAAAGTAATTGAGAGGACCACAGCGTGGGAGGCCCCCCTGGTGTGGGAGGCCTAACAAGTGGACATCTCAGAGAACAGGGGACCCAAAGAGTGGAGGCCAATAGAGTGGAAACAAAGTGAAGGGAGACCCAGCGATGGAGGCCCAAATAGAGTGGGAGGCCTGAGGGGCAGAGGCAGGAAAGCGGGAGGTCTAAGGAGTCGAGGCCAAGGAAGGAGGAGGCCCAGCGAGGGGCAGGGCGGGTGCTGCAGCTTGCACTGCCCGTGGTGGCCTGGGCGCTGCTTTTGGAGTGTGGGGGTTATACTTAGGGTTATTATTTGCAACGTGCATTACTTTGCCCTTAATGCCATTGAATTCTACTGTGCAGTCTTGGTACCACGAGATCTTTTTGCTAGCACTGGCAGAGATCTTAACGTCCTGAATTTTGCAGCATCAGCAAAGCTCATCGTACATTATTCATTTCCAGAACATTCATGAATACATTAAACAGGGCTGATCCAGCATAGAACTGTGGAACCCAACAGAGCTCTTCCTCCACTGCAAACACTGATACTTATTTCTGCTTATTGCTGCCCTTTCATCAATTACTTGTCCACCTTACCTTTTATTTCACAACAGGGCAGGGTAAGGGACGCTGCCAAAAGCTCTTAGGAAAGCTGAGTGTGGTGTATCAGCCTATCACCCTTACCCCATGATTGATGGTACCATCAAAGAGCTCTCACAGACTTGTGAGACGTCATTTTCCGTGCCACAAAGCCATGATGACTCTTCCCTGCTCTATCATAACCATTTCTGTGTCTGCTGCTCACGACGTCCCACCTCGTTGAACACAACAATTTCATTGTTGGATTATTATTTTCGGTACTGCCAAAAGCCTCAGTGGAATTGCAAATATTCCACCCTGCAGGACAGGGGTAAATAAATAACTCAGCAGATGTATGGAGGGATGGATCTTGTGCAGGTAAGTACAGTAAGCAAATTAATTAAACTTTTCAAACATTCCTCCTGTCACATAGTGCTGCATATTGTTTTAGCCTCCTCCCAAGTAGGCTGTGCTAAAAATAGAAGTTTTCACTTTGCAGTGTTTAAATCAAAAGGCAGCGAAAGCAGTGGGAGCCAGTGTTTGGGATGAAAGCCCTCATCAGACACTAATGCTCACACCACCTTTGGAGAAAAGTCTTTTAATGGGCCTGTTTGGGGGCAAAAGTGCTGCTGTCCTGCAGCTCAGGGAGGAGGATTGAAGCGACTGTTTGGGAGATCCCAGCAGCCAGTCTCCCATTAGCTGCACTTGTGTGTTTAATTTGATCAGGCTTGCTGTGAGCTCTGCCCCAGGAGCGAAAGCCAACCCTGATAACAACGGATTTACTCTTCGAGGGCTCTGCTGCATCCCTGCAGCATGGTACTGGGCAGCGCGTTAAACTCCTGGCACTGCCCCTGTAACTCCATCATCTCTGCTTGTGTCTTCCAGAAAACGGCCCCTGCCTGGGGTTCAGGAAGCCCAAGCAGCCCTACCAGTGGCTGTCCTACAAGGAGGTGAGCTGGAAATGACACCCCCCGCAGAGTCCTCTCCCCCAGTGCTCTCACCCTGCCCGGCCGAAGAAGGGGTGTTAAGGTGCCCGTCAAGAACATGCATGTGCTAGACCAGGAGGTTGCTAACGAGCCGTGCGAGGGCTCTCGACTTCCACAGCAGGGCACATCCCCAAAGTGTGTCAGCTTTTGGGAACGGGCTCAATGGCGTTAGCCCCCTCTTGACAGTGGCAGGGACATGCTCAAAGCCGTGGGGCATTGCCGGCCAGAGGTCAACTGCTAGTCAACTGCTAGTGGCTCATGATAACATAGAAAATTAGGCTTTTAGATAGCAAATACAATAATTTGAGAGCCTCCCTGTATAAGCTAATTCTTTGCTTAGTTTGGTATTGCTTATATTCTTCTTTTTTATGGGTTTGTTTTGTTGGTTTTTTTTCCCTCTCCAAATTCCAGGTGGCTGAGAGAGCAGAAGCTCTGGGTTCAGGGCTTCTTCGGCAGGGCTGCAAGCCATCCACAAAGCAGTTCATTGGGGTCTTTGCTCAAAACCGTCCAGAGGTGAGATTTTAAGTTCAACTTGATGCTGTATGAATAATGTTCCTGACTTGTGAGCTTGCTTTATACTTGAAGCTTGTTCTCAAGTGGGTTAAACCTGCTCCCCTGGCCCTCTTCCCACCTTCATGTTTTGATGTCCTCCTGCAGTGGATCATTTCCGAGCTGGCTTGCTACACCTACTCCATGGTGGTGGTTCCACTCTATGACACTTTAGGTCCTGGAGCCATTCGTTACATCGTCAACACAGGTAAAAACAAAATTGAGGTAATCGTCTCAGAAACCAGTTTTGTTGCTCAGAATGGTTCGTTTCCTTCTGCTTTCCAAAAGATGGGTGATTTCACTTATTGAGTGTCTTGAAGTCACTTAGAGAAGTTTCTGGGGAGATGTGTGTCCCCATGCTGGGTCAGGGCTGCCTCCGCTGCATTTCCCACGCGCCTGGTTGTGCACAGCCGTGGATCGGGGCTGCTCTGGCTGCGGGAATTACTCTGCGGCCACCCACTCCTCTGCTGCTTCATATTTTGCCTCCTAGACTTTTTAGCCCACATGGTGAGCAATTTTAGTATTTTGAACTGAATCCCAGAATAGTTGTAGATGTCAGGTACAGCTTCGGCATTGATTTAGGTTAGCTAAATTGCAGTGATTTTCTAAGAGAAATGTATGTTACACTCTAGGATTTCTGGTGTTAGCCTGAAGCGAGTATCAGAACTGATGCAATGTTAGCTATAGCCAGTAGCCAGTCTTGCATTAAAAAAGATCTACTGTAAAAACTCATTTGGCTGCTTTTCTTCCAGCTGACATTTCCACAGTCATTTGTGACAAACCTGAAAAAGCCAGAATACTCCTCGACCACGTGGAGAGGAGAGAAACGCCAGGTCTGAGCTCCATCATCCTGATGGACCCGTTTGAGAAGGAGCTGACGGAGAGAGGGAGACGCTGTGGAGTTCGCATCCAGACCATGCAGGAGGTGGAGGTAACTCTGCTCTCCCTCTCTTTTTACTGTACTTTGTAGTTTCTGTAAGAAGATGGTAAAATATACAGGGGCTTGTGAACTGCCTGGCAGGTCCAGTGTCTGGAGAGCAGGTTGTGGCTGTTAGTATTGATGCATGGCTCAGTGCAGTTGCCTCTTAAGTGTTATTCCTTGTTGATAGGTGTCGTGGTTTCAGCTCAGCCGGTAACAAAGCACCACGAAGCCGCTCGCTCACCCCCCACCCCCGCCCCTGGCCACGTTGGGATGAGGAGAAAATCCAAAGGCAGGCTCGTGGGTCGAGACAAGGACTGGGAGGGATCACTCCCCACTTATGGTCACGGGCAAAAGACAGGCTCCACTTGGGGAAGAAGCAAAATCAATTTAATTGACTACAAATCAAAACAGAAACAAACCACAAGGGTATTAGGAAGGGAAACCAAACATCAGAACA
>VYZV01001885.1:0-11743 GCA_013401275.1 Pandion haliaetus | reverse complement strand
ACTTCCATGATTCCAGTGTCGGCAGCGAAGTTCCTCTCAGGTTTCCCAACCCCCACACTACCGGTCCCCCTTCTTAAATATGTTCTCCCAGAGGTGCTACCACCGTCACTCCCCTCCTGGAGGCGGGTCCGACATTTTGGGGTGGTGAATTTTCCAGCAGCTTCTTAAAGGGGCCGCCTCTGCAGCCCCCCTCCCCTGCCACCAAGGAAAACCACGCCACACAGACCCATAACAATAGGAGCCAACATTTCAACCCTTCCTGCTCAGATAAGATATCAGCTGCTAACTAAGCCTGGAAAGGGGGGTTGCTGTTCGAGACACTGTCCTCCTACATGTAAGCCTACAGCCTTACACTTTTATGAAACAGCCTGGGTCCAGCTCAACCAACTTAAGCACTTCTTGAAATCCAAGGATGTCATTGCAGTTAATGCAAGAAACTTTGGATAGAAAAGATGTGTTAGCCACAGATTTTTCCACTGTAGCTCACAGTCTCCCTTAGCGGTTTGCAGATTATTAGCCAAGTGGGTTACACCATAGGAATTAAAGCAGAAATCTTTTTTGTTACTTTAATCTCTTTCAGGACTGTGGCCGTGAGAGTCGACATGTGCCTGTGGTGAGTGTTGGCATGCTGCTTTTTCCAGCTTACAATTGCAGCTGACTATGTTACATTTATTTGACTGACAAGAGAGGGAAGGGTTTGCTCTGGGCAGAAGGAAGCCTGCGTGTCTTTAGGGGCAGTGCCCCGTCACCCTCTCCACGTGGGAGGCAATGGAGTAGCCCAGGGACTGTCGATACCATCCGCTGGAGAAGTGCAGTATTGGCTTCATACCCTCCGCCTGGGACACTTAACTGAGATACTTCATCCTTGCTGAACATGTTAATGGGACAGTAATTAAATGCTATTGTTAAGCCACGCTAATTCCACTACCTTACCCAGGTGGCACTGGGGGAATGTGTTTGCACCCTTGACTTTCCGGTGGGGTTTCTTATAGCTCAGAAACACAATTTGGCAGTATTTCTCTGGGATATTTTTGGAAAATTGCGTTGATATTTTTCACTGGCTGCTCATACTTGTGCAAAACTTTCGAAAGCAACCTCTGATTTTCAGGCCGCTTGTTTATTCATTCGTGACCCAAAATAACACACACATGCAGTGGTGCTGAGAAGACAGAGATGCTACTGGAAGTGGGAGTAGTCAGCAGCTTTGGAAAGTTGTCTGCTGTTGTGGAGAACCACACGCTTCCAGAATTTATCTGGAAATCAGTAAATTATCTCAAGTTTTCTCACACCTCTACAGGTATAGATGGTATCTTTGAAAATGCTAACTGCAAGACAAATATTCCATCAAGGTCTTCTAACACTAAAGCATGCCCTTGATGCAGCTGGAGCAAAACCTGAGAGAGGAATAGAGTCTTCATCAACTGAAGAAACCTGATAAAAAGAGTTTTATGATGGTCTTTTATACTTGCCAAGGGGAATGAAAGCTTTTCGTGGCAAAGCTGAAGTATAATTGGGTTGATCTTTAAGTTTATACCATGACAACAGTCTACCACTGACCGTTCTGCATTTGATTGATGTGATTTTCTTATTCTCCTTGTGTATTTCTAGCCTCCTCGACCAGAAGATCTATCAATTGTCTGTTTTACTAGTGGCACCACAGGTAAAAGAAGAGGCGCTTTAATCTTAAAATGTTAGAATAGCTTATCAAATTAATTATTAACACCATCTCAGTATGTGCAAGCTTGCTGTTATACTGATATGGCAATGATGTTTCTATGCATTTTTAATATTTAAGAATATATATGGATATATCTTTCTGTAAATTGCAAATTTAAAATAATGATGTATTTATCTTTCACTTGAATTCCCTGACGTACACTTTGGCAGTACGGTTCTCCAGTTGTCCAGAAATCTGCCCATGTTTCTGCTTCCTGTTTTGCAGTGTAGTTGCGAAGCACTTGATTGATTGGTATTTATCTTCTGCGTATGTTTAAAAAAAGAAAAAAAGAAATGCAGGTCCACAGCTTTCCATTCTCTGTGTCCTAAGCACACCAATGTCCCCAGCCCCACCAATGTCCTCAGCACCTCTATATCCTCTGCAGTGTGCCCCAGCTCGCTCATGTGTTGCCCATGTCCTTGGGTTGGCTCTCGGCCACCACGTGCTGGGGCAGCCTCGGGGATGAGCCTGGGCAGCCCACGCTGCCGGTACTCGCACGCCGCTGGCCCTTTTTTGTTGGAGAGGAGCAGCATCGTTTTCCTGTCTGTTCTTAGCAGACGCAGTGCTTTCTCCTCTCTCCAGACGCTGGTTTTCATACAGCTTGCAGGAATTTCTTCCTCTTCAGCATTCGACCTCCATAACGTCTACCAAAAAGCTATACAGGCAGCCAGCGCACATGCACAAAGCATGATTGCTTGGGAAACTGCTTTTATACTTACCTGCAGGGAAGGACCATGCTCCAGGGACCACTGGAGCAGCTCTTCCAGGTTCACCTGTGCTCTCAGGATTGCTTAACACTTGGTCCTACCCCAAAGCATCCTCGATTTGGCCTCGAATCCGTTAGGCAAGCAGAAGATGCCACCAGACACCAAGCTGTCCTCCAAGAAGGGCATTGCTTGTGCTGCTCAGCCAGCAGAGTGCAAAGCCTGCAGTTCAGGCTGAGCGAGAGGGGACATCTTCATCTTCCACCTCCTGGAGAAGACTTGTACTGCACATCAGGTAGGCAACTGCTTCATCAACTCCAAGTACAAACTCAAAATGTATTAAAAGGCTTTGGGTTTTTTTACCTTCGTGCATCCTTCTTAGTTTTGCGATCTGTGCACTTCAGAGTACCCAAGGCAGTGCACTGTGTGAAAGGAGCCTGTGACTGCTCTGTCTCAGCAGTGGGAATTCCTAGAAGGAAAAGATGGAACTCTGCAGGATATGGACATCACAGCCATGTATGCTGTGAGCGCTGGCTGTGCCAGTGCAAAGTGGCCGGGCACAAACGGGAATTGTAGGAAACCAAAGGAGCCATGCCTACAGATACAGCGGGGCACAATTTGTTTCTGTGGATTTTAAAGCGCAGAGCAATTCTTTTTTTTCAAGTCACATTTTTGTTGACATTTTTATTTTTAAATAAGAAATTCTCAATAAAGAAGGGTTTTTTGATTTTTCTTTTTTTATATGCAAATGCAATCACAGGCCAGTTTCTGACTTTGTGCTTTTCTTAGGAACATGCCTGAAGTTACAGAAATAGGACAAGCAGGGAGCTCATTGCTTTCTCCCATCCAAATGAGAGATTTCAAATTCTGCAAATCATCTGCAAACTAAACTCTCACAGAGCAGTGCTTTGTGAACCACCAGCCCATTGTCTGCTGCTGGAGGACTTTGCACAGCACTTTCTGGCTTTTCCAGGAGTTGCATCAACACTCTGGTCCGTTTTCCACGTGTTTTGATGTAAAAGGCTTGGCTTTTCGTATAGCCCATGTCAGGATATTTTTAATGACTGGATTTAGAACTTTCTTCCAACAGATATGTTCTCAAAGGCTTTTTCAATTCTGAAGGGTTCTAGATATTTTGGTATGGTGTGAAACAAATCTTAGCTATAGATTTTGTTACGTGGAAACTGTAGAATTGGAAACAATTTTAGCTGTTTATAAAAAAAAACCTCCAGAAGCAGATGTTAATGTGTGCTTTTCTCTGATAGGATCAGATGTCCAAACACCTCCCCAGGGAGAAGGGAGAGGCTGAAGTTGCTGAGCTCAGATGACAAAACCAACTTTCATTGCTGTACCAAGATATCGTCAGCACTCAGAAATAGGCCAAAGGCACACAGATGTCCCCAAACCATCAGGATACAATTTTTCATGCTGGCTACTCCAGAGACGCAAACTCTCATTTCCTCAAGGATCCACCTGTAACCAATTAGATAAAAATTGCTTCCCGGCAGTTTCTCCCAGCCTGCCAGTGCATATCCCTGACTGCCAGAGGCTCCCAGCAGGAGGAAAGCGCTTACATCCCAAAATGCTGAGGGATCACACCACCAAGTTAGTGCTGGAGCTGCTACTTGAAAGACCCATTTAGCCGTGTGGAAAAGGTTCTTCTGTTCCTTATGAGAACGGTCAAACCAGCCTGGCACCAAGATAAGGAGAAATTGCCATACTGCGGCTATTAACTGACCGGGATCGCAGTGCACCCATTTCCATAACGGGACACTCACAAGCTGTTCTTTATGATAAAATTCAAACTTGAGAGCAGTGGTACAGATCTGGAGGTCTGGCATTGATTTTTTTTTTTTTTTTTAAAGGCAGCATTACTGCCAACCTTTTTCTCTCAAAGTGGTAATTCTGGGAAAGGGCTTGTAGCAAGGGGCACCTGTTTTGCTGGGTCAACTCTTAAAACAGAACTACTAAAGAAGGTCAAAATCTACAGGAATCCCCCAGCCCAAAAAGCTGCGGCTCCCCCGTGGCAGCACGGTTTGTTCTGGATTTCTCCTGATGAAGGCTATCCTGGCTCTAACGCTGCTGCTCTGCTTTGACACCATCAACACCGCAGCCTGTCCAGGATGCTGAACCTGCTGTGGGCAGGACGTGGGGGAAGGAGCCAGAACGTTCACACTGCTTCCAGGCATGTCGTGGTGATTTGAGCAGAGGTACTGCATTTGCATCAAAGTTAGAGGTGGATTAAGTAAACGAGTCTGAGGTCTCAAAGCGTCTGAGAAATCTTCTAAAATCTGAAGAGCTTTGTTAAGGTGCAGGAGCCAGATCCGCTGCTGCTATAGCTGGAGGGTGCAGTTCCGGATTTCCAAACCAGCACTGAGCATGTCCTCGCCATGGGCGTGCAACCTGCCGACACGGAGAAACTTGTGCAACGCTGCGGGAGTACATCTACTTGTAGAATTGCAGGGGCTGAGCACACCTATTTGGCTAGACGCAGCTAAAATAACATGAGCAATTTCTGGGTCGTTGGCATTTATTTACAACTGACATTGGTTCATGGAGTTTTCTTGAAGTCTGGATCCACATGTGCACCCAGTTGTGAAAATAAGTGCCTTGGATCGAAACCTGCCTGGCTGAGCCGGTGCCCGCAAGCCTGTCTGTACAACAGGTCAGGACCGGAGCAGTTGTGGCTGGCAAAGATGTCAGCCCTGGCTTCACCTCTGAGCTTCAGATGAGGATGAGCGTAAGTGAGACTAAAATAGCCTCCTGTGCACTGTGTTCACCTACGGCTGTTTGGGACTGAATTACTCCAAGGCACTCGGAACACCAAAGATGGATTTTCAGTAAAATACCTTGTGTTCAAAATGTCCTACTTTAGTGCAATAAATGCATGCGATAGTTACTAATTTTGTTTGGGCCTTTAATTATTTGAGAGGCTGGGTCGAAGCGATGTCAGCGAAGCTGGCAGGGCACAGGGCTCGGCACTGTGGGGCTTGAGCCGGGCTGTGCCACATGGGTGCGTGCCCGCACCAACGGGCTGCCGGCGACACAGCCTGCAAACTGCTCTGAAACCGAGAGGATTAAGCATCTTTTCCTGTGCTGAAACTGATTCACAAAACACCATCGCTCCTTCCTAATCTGAGGAAGCCAGAATGAAATTCTGGCTGACTTACAATTTTGCGAGGCTGTTGCGTCCATCATTAACTGTAACAGCATTGCAAAGCTCCTGTGCCCGCCGGGCCGGGGCCACGCAGGGCACTTGCAGGTAAAGCTCCTCCGATCTGCTTCCACACGGCGTAGCAGGAGCTACGCTGCAGTGGTGTGATCGAATTAAAACAATCTGCTTAAAAACACGCTGGAGAGAGAGGCCGGCTCTGTAATCTTTATTCAAGCTGAGCTACACCTTCTTTTCAGAAATAAACCCTTTGAGGATGATGAAGAGGGACAGTGCTGTGGCAGGAGGACATGCAGAGTCCTCGGGGCCAGACTGTAGCCAAGGCGTTTCACATGGGACCCTCGGCTCCGGTTTGTGCACCTGGAGGTTTCAGCCTGTGCGACTGCTGCTTAATAAACCCCGTATTTTGGCGTACGGACAGATACGAGGTGCAGAAGATGTGTCATGGTGCAAAGGGGGATTCTCAGCTCAGAAGAGGAAAGAGGATGAAAAAGGAATTATTGAGGTTGTGGAGGTGCCTGTGCAGGCAGCAGGTGAAACGCTGCAGGCGTGGTGCCCAGCACTGGGACGCAACACGGGGGCCTTACCAGCGCCCTAATGCGTTTGGTGCTGTCTTCAGGACACCTCTGCTCTGCTGCTGACCATATAGTGACTTCCCTTAATTGGCGTCTCATAGGGTCTTCTTGTGGCCTAATTTTTACCATGTAGTAACCTGAACAATGCAGAAAACAGGTATCCAGTGCACTGGCTAAGAGCTTACCAGCCTTTTAAATGGGGTTTGTTGGTATTCAAGATCATTCTTAGTCAAAATCTGTATGAAATAAATCCTACCTGGAGAGGCTGGGAGCAGCCAGCCAGGTCTGACGGCCGCACTCGTCGAGCGGCTCCATCTGAGTGCTTTCTTAAATTGCAGCTGGGCTATTTCTGGTGGAAACTGTTGTTCAGTCTCCAACAGAATATTTGTGTTTACAGGATCATTTTATTAAATTTTGAGTATTGCAGTAAGTGCTTTTTGGTGCACATTACTGCACAGAAAAGACTGCAAAAATTACATAAGTTTTAAAATTAATAAAAGAGAATTTAATATTTTAACCATTTCCTGGTTTGGTTTTTGTTAAGCTTTTGGAAATTGCCTACTGGTTCATCTTTTAAAGTCACTCTTTGTTTCCTTTCAGGAAACCCCAAAGGTGCTATGCTGACTCACGGGAACGTGGTTGCTGATTTTTCAGGCTTTTTGAAAGTGACGGAGGTGAATACCCTGATCTAGAAAATGTTGCCATGTGCAGAGTGTGTGGGTTAAGCTGTGTCCCTGCATGGGCTGGAAATGTGCTCTTGCAGATAAGAGGTGAAATTTCTCTTACTCGGAGAGCCAAATCCATGGAAGCAGGACCAAGTCTGAGCTTACAGCACTGGAGGGCATTAAATCCCCTTTCCAGTACTGGCTCCCTGGCTCTGTAGGGCACAAAGTGCTTCTGAGGAGCAATGTTGGCTCCTCTAAATCAATTAATTAACTCCTTTTGAAGAATCAGGAGAGCAAACGAGCCCTGTACAGTTGCAACTCATGCTTGAAAAAGAGCAGAGTCTAGTTGTGCTCTTTGTGTCCCGTTGTGCCCACACAATCTCCTCATGTATTTGAAAACTCTCTGCATATGATTTTTGTGTGTATATATACATATATATATATAAACATACACTTTTTTTACAAGAATGGTTAATTTCATTGATATAAAAGTGTATCTCAGTTTCTGCTATGCATATTTTTAAAAAGCATAGTACTGGCAAATTACCCGTATAATATGTTTCATGCAATGTGTAAACTTGTGTTTAGAAACAATATAGGAAGCAGAATTGCTTTAGCATGATATATTAAGGATTTTATATAGCTTGTACCTAACAAATATAAAGAATCTCTTTTTTTGTAGTAAACAGGCAATTCTATAAAGTAGCCATGTACACATGGGATGGACAATTTGTTACCTTATAGCCCTTGCTGGTCTTATCATTGATGCTGAAAATACTGCAGTCTTATCATCTTGATCCTTGAACTTTCTGAGATTTCCAGACCGTTGTTGTAAAGAAACTTGGACACGTGATGGGAGAAATCCCACTGAACTCAAGTGTTTGCAGTATGAAATGCCAATGTAGCAGCTTGGTGCAGTGAGGCTTTGGGCTGCGCAAGAGCAGAGCTTTCGCTGGGTGCAGGGGCAGCGAGATGCACGAATGAAAGCTGACGCACAGCTATGTCTTCCAAGGGCAAGAGTGGTAAGGCCGTGGAGCTGTTGGACGGAGGGAAGGGCCAGTAAGATGATCAGAGGGCTGGAGCATCTCTCCGACAACAACAGGCTGAGAGAGTTGGGGTTGTTCAGCCTGGAGAAGAGAAGGCTCCAGGCAGACCTTAGAGCAGCCTTCCAGTACCTGAAGGGGACCTACAGGAAAGATGGGGAGGGACTTTGTACAAGGGCATGTGGTGACAGGACAAGGGGTAATGGCTTTAAACTGAAAGAGGGTCAACTTAGATCAGATGTAAGGAAGAAGTTCTTCCCTGTGAGGGTGCTGAGGCACTGGGACAGGTTGCCCAGAGAGGTTGTGGCTGCCCCATCCCTGGAAGTGTTCAAGGCCAGGTTGGATGGGGCTTGGAGCAAGCTGGTCTGGTGGAAGGTGTCCCTGCCCATGGCAGGGGGGGTTGGAACTAAATGGTCTTTAAGGTCCCTTCCAACCCAAACCATTCTATGATTCTGTGATTTATTTTGGAAAAGAACTAATTTAGAGGGAGCTGAGGGAACTTAGCATTTTCCAGGACTGGCCCACAGAAATGGATTTAGTGTTCGCTGACGGCAATGGGACTCTTTGGTTAATCTCAAAGGTATCAGATTGAGACGTAAGTCTGGGGTAAGTGGTTGTAAATTTGATACCTTCAGTCACCAGAGTATTGCCGGTGAGAGTGCAAATGCCTGTAGCTGATCCACAGGATTAGGGCAATGTCTAACCACGGTAATGAAGCTGAGTGAAGTGCAAAATACTTGATAGTAGTATAAATTAATAAAATAAAAATACCTAAAGCTGAGAAGTACTGTAGATTTGCTGTTTACTTACTCTTGTGCCAGTTATGCTTAGTTCATTAATTTTTATAAATGGAACATTTTTTGAAATGAACCTAGACCTTTATTATAAGGTTGTTCTCAAACGCCAAGAAGCTGTTTTCATTTTTATATTTAACTGGACAACTGTGAAATACTATTCAATGCCATCATTTTGGTCTGATTTAAAACCAAATAATTTATTGTCTGGGCACTTAAAGCAGTGTAAAAAAAAAAAAGCAGCATAGGTAGTGATGTTAATGGTTTTACATTACTGTGCTTGCAGAAAACAAGGCCAATTTGAAGTAATGAATAAATAGATCGGTAGGTCCTAATGACTTAACTCAGACTGACACATAAAATAATATGAAACGGGATGCGTAAAACACCCACGTGGTCAATCGTGTTTGACTTCACTAGGTAATGGTTGGGAGGGCATACCCAAATCTGACTTGCCCAGATTTAACTTCGATAAAATATTCCCTGAGGAAGAAACTCCTGTGCTTCCATCTACCGCCGTGTCCCAGGTCACAGGCTAGCGATTCTGTCACAGCAGTGGAGATGCAAAGTGGGTATAAACTGCTAATACTGTGAGCTAATAGATTTTATACCCATTTTCCACTAACCACTGGCCTTGGTGCAAGTTACTGGGTAATCAAGCTTTCAGTTTTTCTAATCTGTAGTATTATGGCAAGCCTTACCCTTGGAAATGCAGGTAGAAAGGCTACTTTTTTGAGGGGGCATGGATCAGGTAAGGCTCTTGGGGCCTTTGTTTATTCCAGCCTGCAAGACAGAATTAAAACCTTGGCAAACTGAGGACTTTGGTCACTTTTAGTTTTTTGCATAATTTGTCCAGCCTTCTTTTTCCTCACTGCATCTGTCTGTGGGGCAGTGATAATGCCCTTAAAATCACATTTTAATCACTTAAAATTATGAGAAGCACTAACAGAAATAATTAATTTTTGCAGCTGAAAAAAATCATTAATTTTTCCAACATACTCCGACTCAAATCAACGATTAACCAAAGGAAAAGAAACAAATCTATAGCTTTGACTCCAGTAACACCGTGAATCTCTGATGGGCTCTGTGCAACAAGCACAACTGATGCGCCTGTAGAGCCCCGCTGGCTCCCGGGAGGCTCCTGCAGGTCTGCACACAGCTGAGAGCACAAATTGTGGTCTCAGCACCTCACGGTAGAAAGCAGAGAATAAAAATTGGGTTCTCTGTCAGGGCGAGCCTCCGTTCCCAGCCCGAGCTGTGTGGGTACAATATGCCTTCTGCCATGGAGAGACCTCTCCATTGCCCTCTGTGTACATCTCCGTGCTCTCCACTCCTCCTGCTAACTGAGCTTCATTGACGCTGTGGCTTAACGCTTCACTTCGTACGCTGCTCCCTTCCTCTCTTGACAATCTTTACCCTTTTGCTCCTCTGGTGCCATTTTTCTTTTTATTGTTTTTTGACTTTCTTGTTGTCTTCCTGTCAGTGTTTCTTTCCTTTCTGTCTCCCATGCCCTTCACCTGCAGAAAGTGATCTTTCCGAGACAGGACGATGTGCTCATCTCCTTCCTGCCTCTGGCTCACATGTTTGAAAGAGTTATACAGGTAAGAAACCTGCCTGAACTGACGAGGCCTCGTGGGGCTCCTTGTGTTTTCTTCCAGAGTCAGTGGTCTCCTACTTGTGAGGATGTACACATTTCCTATTTGCCTTTAGCACACATGTTTGAGAGAATGGTACAGGTAAGGTCCTAGTGTTGGTGGAAATCATCTTTTTCCACGCAGAAAAAAAAAAAAAAAAGAATAAAATACTAAATAACCAGCGATACTCTTGTAGCACTAAAAAAGCTTGTACTCCAGAAGTGCCACGTGCATAACACCAGGGCCCGGCCTCTGGTCTCAGTGACACGGCCGTTGAGTCCAGAGCGATTCCAGGAGAGTTTCCCAAGCTCTCCAGCTTACACTGGAGGCTCTGAGATTGGAAAACAGCCCTTCATCATCGAGCAGAAATTGCTACCTGCACAATTTTGGGGGCAGCTTTTCAAAGTACTCTAGGATCAGGTGTCATGGGAGTAAAAATAATTTTGTGCCATTTTCTACAACAGCTAAAATCCTTTTATTGCATAAATTAACCAGATCTGCAAAAAAAACCTGCAGACACTAAAAAAGAGGAAACTAAGATCATGGTGTGACACGCGTGATCCTCCTGGCAGGGCAGCGTACGGTGGGCATTAACTGGAAGCCAGTGTCCCCTGGAAATAATTGTAAATAGAAGTGCTAACTCATGCCGGCCCGCAGAACTGACTTTTCACATCTCTTTCTGAAAAGACAGGTGATAGTTTGTGCTGCAGTCAGTGTGTTAGGCAAGTCAGACGAGGCAATCACATCAGCTCTCCTGGCCTGAGAAGCTGCGAACTAAAAACTGATCCAATATGTGAAGGTTGGATCTGGATTCAGTTGCAGCTCTGTACTTTCTCAGGGAGAACTCTTTTGGGCTGAAAGCATGCTTTTTGAGTCAGACGAGCATCTGAATGTAAGCTTCCCACTTCTTCGTAACATCTGTGCCAGAAATAATATATTCTACCCTGTTAAAAAACTTGCAAATTGGAAGTGAAAGTCCATGAAAGATTTGGGGAATTACAGCCCAGCCTTTCTTCGCTTGTAAGGCAAGTTGATCAGCATGCCACCACTATTCAGGCAAACTGCTTTGCCAGCAAACAAGAACACAATTATTAAAAAGTCATCTGATGGGGAGGAACATTTGAAACAACCTCATTTCACGGGATGTTGCCATATTTAAAGGGGCAGGCCTCCAAAGGGTGTTCAGGTTTATCCTCCCTGCTAAAGAAGCTCATTAATATAAAGATTTGTTCAAAAGAGCTAAAAAGTCTTTTTCAAAAGCATTCTGAACAGCAAGCACTGTGTCAACTTCCCTGGTTTTAGCCAAAATTATTAGTTCCTGGAACTTACAGTTAGAATTTTACAGATATAGTCTTCAAAGATAAAAATTTCTAGCAGTTAGTTATAAATCCCAATGAGCACAATGATTATATTTTCCTTTTTTTCTTTTTTTTTTTTTT
>VYZV01001884.1:167480-182481 GCA_013401275.1 Pandion haliaetus | reverse complement strand
AGTGGTTCTGCATTCAAAGACTTTTTGAAGCACCAGGTCCTCAGCTTTGGTTGTTAAAATATATAGATACTTCACTGTAGCCCAGGCTGAAGCAAGATTAATATTTTTGATATGTGCATAATGATGCAGCTAGACTTCATCCTTCTGAATTCTTCTACATTTACACATTTCTCTGCTTGTTTGTCAGTAGAACCTACAGCAGAAACACACTGAATTGACTGCAGAGCATGAAAATACTGCAGAAATATGTCAAATAATAAATTTCTATCCTAAAGCTTTAACACATGATGTGGTGTGTATTTGGGGAAAAAAAAATGTATTGTGATTTAAGACCTATCCCATTTAAGCTAAATTGCTGGGGGAAAGAAGAAAGGAATTGAGAATGCAGAATTAAAATTGGCTTTTCTGGAGCTCTTCTGAGCTTGAATGTGTATCAGCAATATGATACCTGGAGCACAGAATTGCTATGATCCTCCTTGTTGAAGGAGAGGAGCTTCATCCAAAATCTCTCATGAATGTCACAAAAGTCACATTTACTATTCTGGTATGTTGTCATGAATGTGTCTTAGATGCAAAAATTATATTTGATCTCTCCACTTTTTCTGCAGATTCACTGTAGTGGGAGTAGGATCAGGATTTTGTTAGATATTTTGTTCTGCACTCTGTCTATCTGTCTGCACCTCCCTCTCTTGCACTTTCTTTAATCTTTCTGAGCAATTTTCTCTCTTCCTGCAGGGGTGATTGAAATGATCCTTTGAAGCAACCAGCTTTGACATTTGGAAAAAAATTCAAAAATGAAAGAATGCTCTAATTAAGCAAAACATCAGTTAAAGCTCAAGCAAAAATATAAGATTCTGATCAGTTCTTTCATGTACACTTGAAAAATGCACTGTGTTAGAGGGGCTCAGTAGAGGGTACTTACAGAAAGTCCAGATTATTGAGAAGACACACCCATGAGTGATATCCAAGATTGTATGTAGGAAAATTAAATATTCACCACCCTTCACATAACACATGGTGTGACATACTGTCCAAGCACCTCAGGAAAAGAGAAAACTTTTGTCTACGCTGGGGCTATTAAACACTGTTCCAGAAGTGAAAAGGGGGCACAAAAGGGGGTGTATATTCTGCATTGTTGGTTTCACTGAGAACTGAGCCCTCTGGGTCCAGGCACTTGCACATGTGTGTGCTTAATCGTACCTGTGTGACTTATCAAATATATGGCAAGATTAAGAAAAAGATCTTTTCAAGGCCATGATCTTTTATTCTTCCATGGTGTTGTCCCCATCGTAGGTGTACAGTAGGTTGAAAAAATGCTGAAAGTAAAATCTTTACCTTGCATCCCCATGTCTTGTGGCCACCTGATATAAAAAGCTGAATTTGGATGTTGTGAGAGCTGAGGCCAGCACTTCTGCACACAAAATGCCCACAGTTCATTGTGTCAGCTGTAATGCCATCATTGATAAGATAGCGATTACTTTTGTTGTGAAAATGACACACACAGAACATCTCCTCATTATATTGAGTTTAACCTCAGAGAGACTCTCTGTGAGGCAGGGCTGGGGAGGATGTCTGGGGCCAGTGGGTTTGCAGAATCCAATTCATAACAGTAGTGAGATACAGCTTAAAAATGAATAATTGTGTCATGCCCACACACCGCCCTTTGAAAAGCTGTTTAAGTGGAATGATATAAATCGTTGGCATTGTTTTACTTGCTTTCCTTTTCTTTTTTGCTGAGTGAGGAATAATTTTCTGCAGTGAGGTTGTGCGTTGCTGAGATCTTTTTCTGAAGCTTTCTCAACTCATTTAGTGTTGTTGGGTGAAAATGCTAGAGGAGCAAGATGGGTGGAACTCACAACCCCCCCTGGTTTCAGGTGTGCCTGATTCCTCACATGGATGGTTTTCTTTTAGTCATAGAGGTTTTTTTGCTCTGGGCTTGCAGACAGTTACGTGCATCCTTAAATGTTCTGCCATAAGACCTCCTGTTGGAAAGCTGCACACCTGCAGGAGGCAAAATGGATGAAATGGGCACAGAGGCAGGAAGAAGGTCATGGCACTTTGGCAGGACTGGGAGTTTATTGCCTGCACTAATAACGTGCTAGTGCAGGAGAAATAAATATTGAGAACTGATTGCATGTGGGAGTGGTACTATGGTGTGAAGACTTTTTCCCTGCAAAAACCCACAGCCTTTATCTTGCAGTGGCCTTTTGTCACCAAACACTGTCCTAGGGGAGTGGGCATATTTAGTCTGGCTGCTTCAGGTGGTTCTCCCAAGATTTTGCTGACCTTGCCTGATTTACAACATGGGTATAATGCTCTCTCCCCATGGACTGCAGAAGGAGCCTCCTCGTTTAGCTTAGAAAGACACCCAAGTGTTGGGGGGGGAGCAGCCCATGCATGCATGATAACAGGTTCTTGTGTCTTGTTGCTCTTTTAAGGGCACCTTGCAGAAGTCTCACTGCTGGGGCTGAGCAAGGACATCTTCCCTTGGGTAACAAGAACTGTTTATCATTTACTGATGAGCAGGGGTGCTTTTCTGGGGACAACAGACTGGAGAATTCCTGACCACTCAGGAATTTGAACTGAGACTGGTCAGTCTCAGTTTCAACATGAGACAACATGGTTCTTGCACATGTGGAACAGCTTCTACCTACTTTGCAGTTATCATGGCAGTGCTTCAGAGATCTTTACAGTGTAGTTAAGAGTTGGGAAAGATGTGGCTGCCTGGGTGGAAATTATTTCCTCACGCACATGTACAGCACAGGTTAAAAAAAAGTGGGGTTTTTTTGAAAAAATGGGCTGAAGTACTAAAATCTTGAACTGTTGGCAGAACAAGGAAGAGCCTGTTCTTTACTCCTTCAGTCATCAGGCTTTTGTTGACAATTATTTTGGCATGCATAACACACACACTATGATTGACCATACAATTATGCAACCTCCTGAAAAAAAAATGAGGATTGTGTTGGTGTTTGATTCTGCAGCCTGCTCTGATGCCCAGCATGACAGAAAGTAAGGTCTAATAGAGTAAGTCTTGTGTTCCTTTACTTTGATATACATGCATTTTCATCTTATATCATTCTCCCAGAACACTTACTGGCAGCAGATATGGTGATACTGTTTTAAAGTTGACTCCTTTGATAGCTTCAATCAGATCTGACAAGGAGTCTGTTCCCAACAGATATTTGTTGGGGCTTCTTGGCTAAAGCATCTTCCCAATCTCTTGACAAATTCAGTGTCTCAACACTGTGAATCTCACACCCACCACCCCCAAAATACTGTCAGAGCAAGTGGCTTTCTTTAGAAATGTCCTCTTTCTAAGTTTTGCACACTGAAAGTTCCTCTTCAGATTTACTAAGTCTAGCTTGTGGGAGGATCTGATGATGTCTTCTCTTATCTTCATCTGCAGCATATCAGTTGTTCCTGCCCTGCAGACTTGATGGCTGATCCCCCACTGCATGCATGCCTCCAGCCTGCCTGTGTGTACTAATGAGGCTAGAAAGTGAGTTTCTCAGTGCTGGTCCTGTGAGCAGGACCTTGCGCCCGGGTGCCTGCGTCACTACTGCAAGAAAAGGCTGGAAAGTCAAGTTGTCACCAGATTGCCTAGCACAGTTCAGAGGGTAGCAAATGCTAATTGCCATCTGCTGACTAACAGTGATGGCTATCTATGGCAGACATTATCTACTTTGCTTGTTCTCACTTCATAGATTATCTCCCTCTAAGAAGAGAGTAGCTTGGTGAAACTGGGTGAAGAAGCCTCTGGAAGGAGAAGGGATGCTCTTTCCCTTAGGGAGCAATTGAATCTGCCCAAAGGAGAAAGTTGCATCCAGATTATGGGGTGGATCAGAGGAAGCAGCAGTAAGGCTTTAGCAAGGCAGCAATTTGCAGCACAGGGAGGAAGGAAGAGACGAGTGAGAGAAGCAGCGAGCATGCTTCGAGCTCTGTGCTGATGTAAGAGAAAACTTCTTGGAGAGCTGGAGGGACTCTGCAGGTAGTTGCAGCCCACTAAAAACCTGCAAATATAGTTTGAGAGCAATGGCTTGCCTTTCTAAGATATAATGGGTAGGGGGGAGATTTGTTTATAAGCTTTTTAAACTACTTGTCAGTCTTACCTACTGTCTTAGTCACTTGGCATCTTCTGATCTAAAAAGTCAACAAGTCAGGTTTTTTGTCTAATAAAGTCTGGCTTTCTCTAAATTTGAATACCTTTGAGGAGCTCCCTGTAAAAGAAAAGGTCTTGACAGGGTTGTATCAAAGCTTGGGCTAGGCTGGGATCCCATCACATAATCTGGTGGTTTTCATAAAATGAGTTAGCTATCTGACCTCATTTGAATTGAATCATCATAGTAGTAAATGGCACTTTGTTCTCATGTCACCAGACTTAACAGAAAATCCTGAGACTGAATCATGAGATCACCATGAAGGTAAGGTGCTTTTTTCCATCCTCCGTGCCTGGTCTCTGCAGATCTGCTGAGGTGCATGGTTGGGCTGCCTCTGCCTGGGTGGAACGACTTCATCTTTGCAAAGCAGTGGACACTTCAACTCTCTCCATCAGGGTATCGTACATCTCTAACACTGAGAAACTGCCTCCCCAAAATGTATCTTCAAGTTTTGCCACATTTTGGGGTAGGTTATGCTTTCATCTGTCCTGGGGAGTAGAGGGAACTGGCAGGGGCCTGGACTAGTAGTCAGATGAAGTGTGCAACAGAAAGAATAGCACTTCCTTTTGTGGCTTTTTTTCTGCCTGTCTCTGGCCAGCTGGCACCCCTTGGGGCAGGAACTGTCTTGCACTGTGTGACTGTATGGTGCACGTTGATGGTCTTGTTCTGGGTTGAGGTTGCTGGAAGATGCTCTGATGAGGAAAAAGGAGTATTTTTTTCTCTGGCTTTATCAGATCAGGTCTACTGCTGTTGTGCTGCCCCAGGTAGGCCAGGTGGATGCATTAGCCGTATCACCCCTCTCATACACTCGCCAGCAAATCAAACCCTGTGAGGCAGGAGTGCGTGTTAAACCCCTCTAAAAGTTGGTTCAGTAGCTCTGTTCTCCCCTCCCTTCTCCACAGCTCTGTATAGACTGAACCTGCCCTGACCAAGGCAGAGGTACATCTTCCCCTGTTTCTTTAGGAGTCAGCAGACCTACAAGACTTGCCTCTTGTGCTCCAGACACTCCACCCCCCTCACTGCATTTAAACTTATTGCCAGCCTTAAGCTTTGGCAAAGGCAGAGGAAAATTTCTTGGAGAGAAGGAAGAAGCTCTTTTCTGCCCAGTATTCACAAACATGCTGGTGTATATTAAGTCCATACTGTCCATGTGAGAAAGAAGCACAGTAAAAGGAAAATAGGTACCTTCCACAGGGGGGGGAAAAAAAAAAAGCATCATCAGTGTGCAGCTGAACTTGAAAAATGTTATAAAACATTACTCAAACTCTTCAGTGGGTTTGTAGCTGGTCTAACCAGTCTTTTACATCATGGTATCTTCCCCTACATATTATTCATTAAACAAAGGTATTTATTAGAGCAGAAACTGCAGCATGTGGCATAGATAACATCTCTAGTGCAGGGAAAAAAGCTCTAACCATTCTTTAGAACACACCTTGCTTTTGCGTGAATGGCAGGTAATGCTCCTTCGGTGGCAGGGACAACATATTCTTGAGCAATAGATAGAGGATTTCCACTGTTGGAGCAGTTAGGAGTCAGCAAATGCCCTACTGCTGCTTCCACCCACCTCGTTCGTCTATGACTGTTGCTCTTAATATGCTTTTCCACCTTGTTTTTCTGTATGTTCCATGCAGCGGGCTTCCAGCTGCTCCTAAGGGGCAGCCTTTTAAATTGATGCCTTTTACTTTTTTTTTTTTTCCCCACGGGCTCCTAAGTGTCTCTGATTTTAAGGTGTCCACGGAAAGGTACAAACAAAAAAGCCATCCTGCTGGCAAGTGGGCTTACATTTGTCATGTAGGAGGCTGTAGAGTTACTTGGAAGGCTTTACAGTTGTACAGCTAAAAGGAGACTGAAAACCCCAGTTTAGGTGAAAGCAGAAAGGATCATTATACTTGTACCTGTGTATGTTTTGGCTGCCTGATAATGGCTGTATTGGAGGAAAGGCCTTCTCCAAAGCAATTGAATTACATATGCTCTGTTTACCATTCTGGTGGCACACAAGCCTTTCTTCCAGTTATTTGCATATGTTGTTTTTCTTTCTGTATTGATGTTTTTCCTCTTAAATTTCATTGAACTGCCTTTTTCCAAGGTATCAGCAAGAAAAACGCCTTAATGACTGTACGTTGCTCCATGATCAAGGATATTTCTCTTCCACAGAGGTGTTCTTTGGTGTTATGGGTTTGTGTGGCGCGGTTTTCCTTGGTGGCAGGGGAGGGGGGCTGCAGAGGCGGCCCCTTTAAGAAGTTGCTGGAAGAATTCGCCGCCCCAAAATGTCGGATAAAGATAAAGAATTCGCTGCCCCAAAATGTCGGACCCGCCTCTAGGCGGGGAGTGACAGTGGTAACGCCTCTGGGAAAACATATTTAAGAAGGGGAACCGGTAGTGTGGGGGTTGGAAACCTGAGAGGAACATCGCTGCCTACACTGGAGTCATGGAAGTGGAGGGGGAGGAGGAGGCGCCTGAGGAGGCTGATGGCCCTGCAGCCCAGGGGGGAGAACGGTGGAGCGGAGGCTCCCGAAGATGGCCATGACTCCATGGTAAAAACCGTGCTGAAGCAGTGTGAGACGGGAGAGCAGCCCGCGGAAAGGACCCGCGCCAGGGGAGTTCGGGAAGAACTGAAGCCCGCGGAAAGGACCCGCGCCAGGGAAGTTTGTGAGGAACTGCAGGCCGCGGAAAGGAACCACGTTGGAGAAGTTCGTGAAGGACTGTCTCCCGTGGGAGGGACCCCACGATGGAGCAGGGAACGAGAGAGGAATCTTCCCCCTGAGGAAAGAAGCGGCAGCGACGATGTGTGGCGAGCTGACTCAACCCCCATCCCCGATTCCCCTGCGCCGCCGGGGGGAGGAGGTAGAAAGCACCGGGAGTGGAGCTGAGCCGGGAAGGCAGGAGGGGTGGGGGGAAGTTGTTCTGATGTTTGGTTTCCCTTCCCAATACCCTTGTGTTTTGTTTTTGTTTTGATTTGTAGTAAATGAAATTGATTTTGTTTCTTCCCCAAGTTGGGCCTGTTTTTTGCCCGTAACCATAAGTGGGGAGTGATCCCTCCCAGCCCTTGTCTTGACCCACCAGCCTGCCTTTGGATTTTCTCCTCATCCCAACGTGGCCAGGGGCGGGGGTGGGGGGTGAGCGAGCGGCTTCGTGGTGCTTTGTTACCGGCTGAGCTGACCTGAAACCATGACATTTGGAAATGTTTTGACCAGGGAGCTGAGTTGCTCATGATAGCATTCCTACTTAAAGGACAGCTTTTTCTATGTACCTATGTATGAACCCATCCACATGGAGATGCCACTTGACCTCTTGAAAATATAAAACTTGCAGACTTTGAATCTTGACTAGTAGTAGCAAACTACCTACTGACATTGTTTTACACAACTCCCAAAGTCTTCAGCCATTCCCAAAACCAGAGAATGCTCATGAACAGCTGGGATTTTCTCAGTCTGCCTTTACCATTCCTGTCCCCTGAAGTGAGCTGTATAAAGGTATCTGTAATGGTGCCTTGCTGCCTTATGTAGCCAGTAGAGTCCAGCAGCTTAAACTCAAGAAAACTCCTAACCCACAAATGTTACATATTTGAGTTAATTTGTATTTGCTGTTGGAGAAAGTTCAGCTAGGGGTGTTGCTGTGAACAAGTGTTGGCCAAAATATAAATGAGATGGAGCAGATGTAAATGGTCCTGGGCAGCCAGTTGTCGTGCAAGCAATGTATCTGGATACATTAAGAAAGATTAAACATTTTTTTTAATTTGGAAACAGCAGTGGCTGTGCAAAGACAAGTAGGATGTGCTGTTGGAGTCTTACAGGAATTCCAGATCTCTTTATGGCAATGTTTTTAAAAGAGCTGTTACAACAGTGGGTATAAGGGAGCAAATGTGTATGAATTACAAAATTATTACTTAGTCTAGCATCAAATTTGTAATGTTATTTATTAAAGTCATTTTGGTATGTATTTTAAAGAAATTATTATTCCCTACAGCATTACTAATGCATTGCTATGAATATTTAACATCTGTTACATAGGACTACTGTGAGTTTGATCTTCAGGGTATTAAAAACAGTACTTAAAAAAGAAAACAGACTTTCTTAAGGAAGAGCCTCAGCAGTCTAATAAACAAGTTTTTTTAAAAAAATCAGGAAATATAAAGTGAAATATGTTAAAATGAAAATACTTTTGTAAGAACTTGAAATCACTGTAAATGATACATGTTGATTCTTTAGCCAAACATTTTTCCTTGAAGTCTCTGTGTCATTTCATGCTTGCTTTCAAGTGTCTCATTGTTCTGGGAAATTTAATCATAATAATTATGTACTATCTCTTCTTTGACAAAGACCCTTAGCGCTTAACAAATATTTAATGATATTATGAGGAATAAGAATCACTTTTGCAATTGGGGAAATGCAGCCAATACTGGCGTTGAGTGTGGCACCTAGAAGCAAGGCAACTGTGCTACATGGTGTCATGGTCATGGAAGGAATAGTTGAATTGGATCCAGGGGTGAAATAAACAGTGGTCCAAATTTATTCATCGCCTAAAAATCTTAGAAAGGATGACTAGAGAAGTCCTATAACCTAGTTCCCTGGACCAGAGTGAGTTACTGAGTCAGAAGGGTAAGAGCATGACAGCAAGAAACCACCTGTATCGTTCCCTGCCATACCTGTAGCAGAGCAGCGCAGCAACAGTTTTTACTTCCTGCAACACTTCTGAAGATTCACAATTTTTTTTTGTTTGTTTTGTTTTGTTAGAGCAGTTCTGCTTTGAGGAAGTCATCAGATACTCCACATGGCTGGGAAAGTCCCAGTACCTGCTGACTGGTGAGAGGCAGGGGCAGTCTAGACCTATGTGCAAGGGAGGTTTGAGGGACAGAGGGGCCAGTGGTGTCTGCAGCCCTATTGCATGGTAAGGCAGAGCGAGCTCCTCCGCAGCCCTTGCCAACAGGGGTGGGAGTAGGGTGAGAGAGCAGCAACAGCTTCAATAGATTGCTTTTGCTGGCAGATGTCATGTCATGTGCTAGGGATGCTGGTACTCCCACGATTCATGTCATCACTGTGCAGTTCCCTGATGTCCAACAGGAAGGTCACTGGGCAAGAGCCTGTCCCTTTGCCCAGTTTATAGTGAATGATGCTCACCAAACTGAATAGTTCCAAAGACAAGACAGATGCAGGTCTGCCTTCAAGCAGCCAAAGTCACAGTTGTAGTTTTGCTCCTGCAGAAGCTGTGGGAGACCTGCAAATTCAACAGTTGAATCAAAGCAGAGACCTGGGTCCCTGGCACACTGGACAAGTGTTTTAAGTCCTTGGGCATGTTGTGTATCCTCAGGGTAGCCTCACTGATTTGGACCAAAGGTTTCAGTCTCAATTTGAGACTTTTTCTAATGAAAGCTTCATTTGGAAATTACCTAATCCTAGTTAGTTTACAAGATAAGATAAATACAAGAGGAAGGATAGNTCTCCCTTTCTCTCCCTCCCCGCCCCCCCCGGTTCATAGCCATCTCATATCTGGGATGGTGGGTTTGGGACTGTGGGCTGCTGCCAGATTCCAACTGAGTGTGTGTTTAAGCGATGCTAAGTGCAAAAAGACCAGAGATCCCAGCCAGCATCTCTGCAGAGTACTGCTACCAGTCATTGTGCTCAGGGCTGACATTGCACTGAATTGCATCATCAGAGATGCTGGGTTTTTTAAAAGTCAGCTGAACTGCAGTTCCTTTTCCTTCTCTGCTGGCTGTCAAGTTGAAACCTCTGGTTTATTTCACATATCCTCCAATGTTGGCCAAAACAACTCCAAAATAAAAAATGTTTCCAATGTTCAAACCTGTTTGTTTATGCTGAATCCTTGGTGGAAGCCATCTACTGCTGTACTTACATTTAATTTGCTGGAACACTTGAAGATATCTTGCGATTGGAAAGTTCCTGGACCACTGAGAAGCAATATGAGATGGGATATAGGATGTCTAAGACACATCAGTGGTACATCACTGATTTGCTACGTGCCCTTCAGCAACTCATACCCGCTTTTACATTTATTTTGGTGTAAATATGCTTACATGTATTTTGGTGTTTTACCTATTGCAGCTATTTTGCAAAAAAAGCTGTCAGTGTCTCAACTGGATGCTTTGAGAGAGCTAATTAATTAATATTAGTGAAACATTTGGTATTCTTGGATAAAAGACACTACAGAAAAACAAATTATTATCCCTTATGTTGTAAATCAGATTCTACTTCATTCCTAAATACTTGCTTTATCTAAGGCTGATAGCAAAACCCAAGAAGCTAATTAAAAAAAAAGTAAGATACAGTTGCCTGAGGGCATCCTTAATCAGAGAAGATGTTTCCTTTTCAGATGAAAAAGGCATCTACAGTGAACAATTTTACTAGCCAAGAAACAGTAAAGAGAAGGCTTCCCATGCTAAGTTAAATAGGTGGTAATTACTTTGTGGCTAGAGAAGGGGTGTGGGAAGAAGGCTAAGACAAGCCTCCCACTTCTGAGCCACTTAATCTATGAAGGAAGCCAAAGTCCTAGGGCTCCATTAAGAATCAGATCTTTATCCTAGCTGTCCCATAGCTGAGAGCTTTTATTTAATCATCTACTTGTGCCTTGGTTGCCTAGGTAGGTTTCTTTTTTCTGCTCTCTGCAACTGTACCTTTGTACTACAAGGCCTATTTAAAATCTTGTGATTATGGTTCATCTTCACTTCCCCTGAGCTTGCCATCCTCAGCCCCTCGGACAACAATCCCTTGCGTAACTTGAGGAGATGCAACAGCAGGGACATGTAAAACAAGTGTGCACACAAAACCCATCGCTGTGTGCGATAAAGTAAATCCGGCCTCGTATTAATTTTAGCCAGCTGGTGGAAACTGAGCTTTCTCTGTGCTCTTCCTTCATTGTTTAGAAAAATGACTGGTTGGCAAGGTATTGTTCTTGCAGATGGAGGGAAATTTCTGCCTCCAGTAATATCTGTGGAATGAAGTTGCCTGGAGTGGGCATGCTACGGCTTAACTGAGGACACTCTCTGGCAGTTGTACTCTTTGACAGTGTGAGCTGGTAATTTTCCACAGCCTTTACCCAGTATCAGGACATCAAGCTTTTTCCATTAACTCATCCTTTCTGCAGCTCTGTGGTTTCCTGTGCTTGTTCTAGTGTGAATTTCCTTCCATCCACGACTTTGTTGTGCAGCTTTTACTTTGGGAGGTAAGAGGTTTGCCCTTGTTTTGACAATTGTGAATTGCTGAGGGCACCAAAAAGTGCTAACAGCGAATGCCCTACATTTTCAAAAGCCCTACATATTCTTTCTGCTGCCATAGCTGAGACATCTAAAAAACGTGCCACCTCAGCGTGTCTAGGCACCAGGAAATGCTGGCTTAAAATTAACTTTACCAATCTCCTGTCTCTTTGGCAGCCTGAGAATATGAGCACCAGAGTCTCCAACAATGCGTGGATGACCGTGTTTCTTGCAGAGCTGTCTGAGCTTGGCAGCCCAGCTCAGCTCAGGCTGTTCTTGCTGCTCATCTCAGCCTTTGCTGCTGCTGCTCAGGCTGCCCTGGTGATTAACATTGCTGGCGGGGGTGGCCCTGCTCCTTGCAAATATTCCAGTTGATATTTGCCATCTAATCAAGTCTCCTCGGTGACATCGCCCACGGGAGGGAAACTGAGCTCGCAAACCTGGTGATCGAACTTAAGAGCTGCTGCTGGCTCCAACCACATCTCAGTCTATTTGTGTGTGATGCTGCTGCTCCCTTTGGTCACCTAGAGCAGGAAAATAAAGCAAGATGGAAGTTAGATGAGGTCCTGTCAGTAGGATAGCCCCCAAGACCTGGTTTCTCCTGCGAGGCAGAATTACCTTGCTGCTTAGCACAGGCCCTCTGCTAGACAAGCTCCCTCAAGTAGAGAAACCTCCTACTCCAGCCGTACAAACTTCTGCCTTCCTCGACAGCCGACCAAGAGTGTACTTGCATGTACAAGGCAGCAATTTGAGCTTTTGAAGTGTAAGTGTGCCCTGACAGCTCTTGCGCGTGGCCTGCTAGCAAAGCCATCTTTGCGAGGAGATGCAGAGCAGTGACGGGATCCTTCTGCATCACCCCCCAGCCAGCTCGCTCCACGCACCTCCTGTTTTGCTGGAAGTACATTTTCAGACAGGAACCTAAAACTGGCTCTGGGAAGGAAGGAACTGAAACACAGAATGGGGCTGAGCCGCCTGTTGATTTAGCTTCTGCTGCCTTCCTGGGCATGCTTTGGTTGATCATTTCTAGTTTTATATGGGTACTGAAGAAGGCTTGCTTTCTCTCTGGCTGTGTCCTTTAAGACAGGGAAAAAATTTAACAATTGGTTCCTATGTACAGATAAGTCTGCACCACACTGTTTTGCTGCCCTGGGCACCTGGGCTGACTACAGTTATAACACTCCTAGTCTGCTTCTTGGTGTGCTTGTATCAGTATTGAACCGGTGGGGAGCAATAAAATCAGCAGACAACTTGTCTGAACTGTTGCTGTCTCCGTGTTAGAACTGTTACCAGTGTAGCTATGCTGTACTAAACTTTGCCCATCATCTCTTGTACTTCTACTAGTAAAAAGTGAAAGTATACAGATTAGACCTTAGTAGGAGGATGTTGCTAGTGATGTGGTTTTTTTCTGAAGTACCTGGATGCATTTGGCTGTTAGCAAAGGATCTGAGTGTATTCTGACTGATGTTACTCCACCTGGCACTGAGATTAATTCAAATTCTTTGGTATTTTCTCCTGTAGTGAAACCCAAGCAGAACTAAATATTTCTCCCACCAAGATACCATATGGGTCATGGTGGTATTTCACCTACCCTGAGTAATCACAAATTAATACTGCAAAATGGGGCTCTGATCCTGTAAGAGGTTCCTAACAGAAGTGGTTTTGTGCCCGTGCTAGTTTTGATAGAAGTTAGCTGGGCTGCGGACGGCTTCAGAGAGGCTGCTCATTCAGCTGTAGCTATGATCCTGGTAGTCATCATTAAAATCAGTTGTAAGTACCAATTCTCTCATTTTTGTGCTTGCTAGGGAGTATTTAGTTTTTAAAGCAAAGCTTTTGGAAAACTTCCAGAGAGAATGTAACGTGTATGTTTTTTTCTTTATTAAACAAACAAATGAATGTATTTGAAGCTTCTGATGACAAATTCAGATACCAGTTCCTACCAAAACCACATCATTTAATAATGATTCTGTAACACTTATGGATCAAAGACCTAGCTCAGGTTCCTTTGCATGTTAATTAATTGCGTTTTAATAACTCAGTTTAGATTTTCTAAGATGGAGACAACTTGAAAGAAAACAGTTTCTCCCAAGGGCTTTAGTTTGTCATAGAGACCTACTGTTTGAAAAAAATGCCAGCTCTGGAGAAGAAACTGCTCCCTGATCCTTATTTTACTTCTTCTTTGCACTTAGGGACAAGGGCAGTCAGGGAACATTCCTGACATTCCTCCACCGCAGGTTTAGAAGGGCAAAGTTGTCTTCCCCAGATTTCTGGGTCAGTTAAGCTGATGAGAAATCATGGCTTTTTCCTATGCAGGAATATAGTTTTATAGGTTACGTGACTCTTGGACTACTTAGTCATGAACTTGATTGCTTCACTGTTTAATCGCAAAAGACACCATGAATTCTGCAGGTGTAAATACCCCATAACAACTCATGCACTGCTGCCGTTGTCTTTGCAGTCAGAAAACAGGCAAGAGTGTAGTTTATTAATTGCTTTTAAAGTGTGACAATTTGCCCCGAACACTGTAAGGGAGGAGTCCTTGTATGATCCTGACTTCTCCTCTGTTAGATTCCTTCATCCACTGTTACCATGCGGAGTCATTACACTCTGAGCACGTCCCGGATCAAATCGATGCAGCAAGTCACTGGTGTCCAGCTTCCACTGAAATGGGAAGAAGGTGAAGCACGAGCAGCCCCTTCCGAGATGACAAGACCACGTTATTTTGAAGCCTGCAGGAACTGTGACGTGATGTTGTGGCATTAACGCCCGAACACAGCCATCGTTTGAGTCCTTGGCACTGTCAAGCCCTCAGGCGGGACAGCTGAAGCAGGTAGGAAACCGAAGCAGCGTGCCTGGCACATACCCCAAACGAGCTGCGATTTGATGTGGCTGAAACTCGTGGTGGAATTGATTTGTGTAAAACTTCCTTTGGTTTAATTCCCTGCGGGGTGTACTTAAATCCCGTAAGTCAGATCAAAACTACCAACTACAGACCAGGCGCGACCGCAAGTTTTGATCGATAGGCAGCCCTAAAGCAAACTTGGGCCGGCCGGCGGTGCGCTGCCCCGGCGCGGGATTTCACGGGACCTCCGCCCACGCGAGTCCTGGGGCCGGCGGCACTCGGCGGGATGCTTCCCGGGGGGCTTCCAGCTCCCGGGGGGCTTGCTTCCCGGGGGGCTTCCGCAGCGCCTGCAGCAGCGTCGGCTCTCCCGGAGAGACGACACCTCCGCTCGTCACCCGCGGACGGGCTCGTTTGGACTCCCGCCTCCCTCAGCCCGCCCCTTTCCCGCAGGAATTAAACGTCTGATTTACTGCCTGCGCGCCCTCGCCCCTTCTCCCCCTTCGGCAGCCGCAAGCCAGCAGCCCGCTGGGGCAGGGAGGGGGCTCCTCTCCTCGGCCGGGCTTCAGCTCGGCGGCAGTTCCGCAAAACGGCTCGGGAGGCTGCACGAACGAGCTCGGCCCTCGGCTACCCCAAACCGGCCGGTTACCCGCCGTCAAGCCCCCGCTCCCGGGGAGGGAAGGTGCTGCCGGGGTCTGAGACCGGGGCGGGGCTTGGTGGATTTGGGGGTTTGCAGGGTTTGTTTTGCCCTCGGCTCCCGGCCGGCTGCGAGGCGAGGCTGAGGCGAGGCTGAGGCGAGGC
>VYZV01001884.1:145451-167162 GCA_013401275.1 Pandion haliaetus | reverse complement strand
GACCGGGGGAAGGGAAAGTGGGTCTGTCCCCCCGCCGCCGGCGGCTGCGGAGACCCCTCCGGCCGCCCGAGGGCCGTGCGGCGGTGGGAGGTCGGGGAAGCCGGCGAGGGAGGTGAGCCTGGAGCGCCATGGGCTCCGCGCTCTCGGGGGGGCTCCCGGCTTTGTTTATGCCTGCGAGGTGCGATAAAATACCCCTCGTAGCCGTTCGGGTGAATTTCTGTTCGTTCTAGACCTCGGGCTGGCAGGTTTTGCACACTACGGGAATATTCAATTAGTGTTTGTGCAGACACGCGTCTCCTTTTTTTTTTTTTCACAGTCTGAAATAGCTATCTCAGGTAACCGGAGTTGACTCTAAATGTGATTCCAGTGGGTTGACTGCTGTGAGCCTTATTCACGCAAGTAAGATCCGTGTGCATGAGTAAGATATTTTTTTGCAGAATGATCTTGCATGTTTCCACCCCGGAGCGTATAATCTCTGATAGCTTTTGCAGAAGGTGGGCTTGTCCGTTTCAATTTTTGTGCGCGTGCAGTCGCTCTTAATTTTGGCAGCTCCTAAGTGATCGTTGGTAAAGGTCCGGTGTCTTCGTTTACTTCAGGAATACCTTAAGTTGGATGTATGCCGATGTTCTAATGTTGTAAAAGCAACAAGAGAGACAGCCTTAGAAAAAGGATCGAGGAAATGATTTATTGTTTATAATGTTCATCATTTCCAGCCAGCATACTTGCAAGCATTTCATTTTAAAGTACAAGAAGCAATCAGTTTTTGTGCGTACCAGCATGTTGATTAATAATGGAGAGATAGGTCTAAAACTAAATTTTGATGCTTCATTTAAAATAAAACGCTTTTCATCTCTCTCGCGCGCCTATTAGCTTTTAGGAAAAAGAAGGTTATTAGGCGATGATTAGGCAGCTTTCTTACAATTTGAATAAAAGAAATAGTTCACTATAGGCTGGCTATAGAATAATGGACACGCTTGGCATCTAGTGTATAGTTGGACGTAGAGCTGTGGCACTGCCTTGCAAAACTGTTCTTTGTTCGTAAGTTCCCCTGTAGCCAAAGCATAGCTTGTCTAAAACTTAGTTCTGGGAGTCAGATGAATACCGCATACAACTCTAGTTGCTCTATGGTAGGCTATTAATATGTGACTTACTGTGAAACGTGTATTGACAGGGATTTCATATTTATAATATACACCATTGATGGAATGACTTAATGCTTCATCTTTCTTTTTCTCATTATTAATCTAATTAGGGGAAGACTCTGGAAGGAATATGGAATTAAGACACGTTCCCAGTGGATACGCAGTAAAAAAGACACTGCAAAGCAGACAGTGTAAGAGGGATTTCCAAAAGTACTCATCACCCAAGACAGAGCCAGATTTTGAACACTCCTAGGCTTGTGCGTAGGCTCCAGAGTAAATTGCTAGATTTTCGGGTCTTTCTTTTCAGTTCTCAAACTTTTGTATCCAGAGTTCTTTAGGGCAACCTTGAGGGAAATGTATCTGTGTAAGCCAAGTTCTGAGTCTTCAGCACTTAAGAAAATCAAGCCCTGAGCACTTCAAAAAATCTGGTCCTTACAGTCATAGCTCCCCCATTTCCATTCTGGAGGCATTTCCTTTTAATTTTGACAGAATTATAGTTGTAAAATGTAGCCACAATAAAGCAAGCCAGTAAAATTACTTTAATTATTTTTTTTTTTAACATAAAAGCCAGCAGGATTAATGAACAGCTGTATAAATACACATGATAAAATGCAGAAGCAGTAATAGAACTGTAAGTGGGACTTAATCTTTGAACAAAAATAATAGGTAATGGCTAAAAATAGTATTTCCCGTTTCATCCATTATAATATTTAACTCTATTGTTATTAACTGCAACAAGGTGGATTAGTTCAGAGCTGGAGGCTCTGACCATTTGTACCCGCTGACCTTCTGGCCTACTTCTTTATTTTCCTTTGAAGTATCACTCTTGCATGTGTATTTGATAATAAACCACAAATGCAAACCAAAAAGCTGTTCTTTAAAGGGAAAATCGGAGCTCTTTTGCTGCACAGTAGTGGCACTATAATTTCGAGAACGTATTCTGATCTCATGTAGCTCAGCGCAAACTGGTGAGCTGGGTTCAGGTTGTGCCTAGATTTACATTAGTGGTTGATCCCACACATGGGCAAGAGCATCCTTGCACCAGAAGGAAAATTATTAGGTCTGGTTCTGATCGTTTAACAGTGTTTGAAGTGTTTCAACATGACTGCTAGATAAATGCCTTCATATTAAGGTCAATGGAAAACTTGCCTCTCTGATAGCCCTGGCCACAGCCTCTCAAGGAACTGTTGAATTATGAGAGCTGGTAATTATCTGCCTACATCTGTGGCCTGGGACTCATTGATGCTGGGCACAAAGAAGAGAAGAAAATGACAAATGCTTGTCCAGAAGCACGTCCTCTCAGTGGCGTTTGCTTTCCCCTTGGTTTCTTAGGATAAGACTGGTGAGTTTGGGGTGTGGAGAAAACAGTGATTAATTAGCGAGTGCATATCTAACCCTTGGAAGATGGAAAATACTGTATGAGTATGATTTGAATTAAGTGCTGTTATTCCCTGCTATTAAAGAAATTGCTTGCCTGCTCTACATCTCAAGTTTGAGTCATAGGCGATTTTAAAGAATTATTTAAACTGTAGTTTAGGTCTGTTTAAGCAGAAGGGCCAGGGGAAGTCTTTCAATAGGAAAAAATAATAGGTAAAGATTTTCTTCTTTAAGCCTGTTTTTTAGTAGCTGCAAAATCCATGTGTATGGGAGGCAGGAAAAGGGAGTCGAATGGAGCCAAACGAGGAGCTGTGTGGTGTGAGGTAAAATTCTGATATTGTTCTCTCGTGCCACCCCACAAATACGTTTGCATGTAAAATTTCCAGGCGAGCCAAACTGTAGGACCAGTGCAGAATGCTAAATGAAACCTGACAGCTAACTTGGAAAACACCACATAACGATGCTGGGTGTTCCCTTGCTCGGACAATTGAGTTGAGGATTGTTTCTTGTAAGGATCGTGGATCTGAAACAAAGATAGTTGCAGAAAAAAAAAAAAAAAAAAACATCAATTTTATTCCGAGCTATTTTCACTTGAAAGATGTTTTCTTTCTGTCACATTACCTTGTGACTGCTGGAAGACTCACAAGAACTGTAAACACTAAATCCCTTCCTGCCCATCAGCTAGCCACAATATACTCCTTTGTGTCGCGCAGGCTGAAATTCAATCTGCTTGGGAGGCAGACGAGTGGTTCGGGGCGCAGTTGTGATCTGAAAGATATTGGGTATCACCAGGGAGGCACCCTTTATGCCACTTGTGTGAGCAGACAAAGCAGCAGCTCTTTTGGGGAAACTTGGTGATGCATCTCCTGTATAAGAAGAAAATGTATTTATGCCTAGTGGCAGTGTGATGTGGAAGCCAGGATGATGACAACCGAGGAAAGAACATGAAAGGCATCAGAATAGCTCAGTGCGTTTTACCTTTTCATGTGTAAAACTCGGGTGTCTGCAGTTACTGGCAATGAACTGTCCTGCAGACAGACCAACGGTGCAGAACAATCTGAGGAGACTGAAGGATGGAAACGGGAAAAGAAAATGAATGATAAGTTAACGTGCGTTTTGGGTGTGAAAGAGCACATGCAAAGTCACAGGGCCGAAGCAAATCAAGGGCCTGCGGTCAGGCACGGCTGCTGCAGTGACGCACTAATAGAAGGCAGCTCACTTGTCCGTGATACCCCTGTTATGAATGGAAGAATAACAGGCTTTATGTGTGCAGTGTGGATGCATCTGGCTCCCTGCTTAAATATAGGACACCTGCCCTTTGAAGATTTGAGAGGGAAGGGAAAGAGAGCTGATTAGGAGGGCAAAGGGACTGATTTCTGAGGAATGATTAAAAATGCTTAATATAGATACATTAAGAAGCAAAGATTGCAACAATTTCAGGTGTGGGTACTCGAGAGATAATCACTTAGCCTTTGCAAGAGGGTGCAACTAGACTTAACGGGCTGCAAAAGAGAAGGGAACTTGAACACCAAGAAAAGCTTCTTGATGGAGTGAAGCTAAATAAATCTTCCATGAAAAATGCTGGTAGTGTTGTTGGTTGGGGTTTTGTAAAGCTCCTAGAGAGCCCTGGGAAACGTTCTGCAAGGCTGGCAGCTCAGGGTAACATCTCCTGTGGTTGAACTGTGCCTGGGGATTAGGGTGGAGGTTTTAGAAACGAGGCTCTTGAGTTAGCAGACCAACTCCTTTGCTGGGAGTCAGCTTCTCGGCTCCCCTGTACGGTCTACTGGAAGGGTCAAAGTCATTCTCTGCTGGCTTGGATGAGATGCCTGTAGGGGCAGAGGTGGACTGCATGAGTTAATAGATCTTACTGCACCTTTAGCCTGTGATCCAGGAAATATATGAACATTTATCTTGCTGGCAGCTGACATGTATCCAGCTATTCTGTGAAAGCAAACGCTATAGCATCTCATATGCCTTTCTGATCACATGGCATGGGAGGATGGGAGGAGGGAAGACACTTTCCTGTGGTCAGCACAGTAGGCCGGGCTAGAAATATTGCTTGGTTTACACTGATTCTGTTAATTTGTGTCCTTGGACCCATGTTGAATTTTCCTCCTGAGGAAAAGCTAGAAAGCAGCAGGCTCGGGGTGTTTTCCTGCTTTAAGTTCCAGCCATTATCAGCAAAAGAAAAATTTATATTCTTGGGACAGTAGTTACCTCTTCCTTTGCTGAGTCCTGTAGTAGACACAACATTGCATGCTTGCCGAAATGTGAAGAGCAACTTCAAAGGGGTGCGCAGCTCTGCTGAATTTGTAGGTGATGCACAAACAGATTAGAAGGGCTGAGGGCCATGATCCAAAACTCACCGCAGTGGGGGGAGAGACTGCTGCTTTGGATCAGCTCCGGCAGTTCTTTAGTCCAAGATCTCATGTTTGTTTATGTTTGGATTTAATGAGTTTCTTTGGGATTAAGGTATTTTTTTAGAATGTGGTTCCAAGAATATAAAGAGGTTGCAATTTTGAACTTAATTAGTTTTATGGTGTTACTGTGTACTAGTGATATTGTTCTGTTCCTCTCTTCAGATATGAGGTGGGTCAGTTCATGAAAAGTCTGATTAAAGAGACCACTGAATAGCATGATGTACAATAGTATGATATCGTATCTCTCCCGGGTGGTTTGATGTCTTAACATGCAACCTTTCCTCCACTGAATTTCTTGCTGTATCCCAGAATAAACCAGAGTCTATATAAATTAGACACGCTCTTACTGCAAAGCAGGTGGAGTTAGAAGTGCTTCAAGATGGCATGTTGTTGCTAGATAGGGAGGAATATTTTTATTCTGATTCATAGCGGCTGCTTTAAAAATTGGGGACACTTGTACTGTCTTGACCATGAATGGTTTATTGTTACAACACTGGCTTAAGGATGACTCTCCATTAATTACATGTGACTTGAGTCCCAAAATTCCTCATCTGTTGACTTGGTACCAGGTTTTACTTCCTGCATTGTCCATTTGAAGTGGAAAGTCAGAAGAAAAGAAACTATGATATTTTTTTGTCTTGATTGCAAAGGAAATCAGAAAGCTGAGAGAAGTTAAGCATTCGTCCAGGAAGTCCACACAGCTTGGATGTGCTCATCCAGCCCCTCTGTAAGCCAGTACACCACTGTATTCATTTTTCTTTCTGTAAAATATTCTGTTAAGGTTCTCTCCAGGGAGAATGGAGGGCCACTTCTTTTCCTTTGATTAGCTACTTATGTCCTAGCGAAAATACCAGCGAACTGGTTGAATTTGGTGATTTTCATTGATTCCAATGAATAAATTAATTTCACATTGAATTGTCCCTGTAAGAGGAACACCTGCTGTTGTCTGCATTAGTTCATAGGTATGACTTGGCTTTAGTATCGATTCCTTTTTAAAGTACGGGCACTAAGGATTACCTACGGAGAGTCTTGATTCACTCCTGACTGCTCTGCTGGTGGTTGCCATGATTTGTGGGCATGGTTTGGCTTGTTTGTTTTGCTGTGTTTTGTGGTGGGGTCTTTGTTTGTTTGGGTTTTTTAAAAATTTATTTAAATTTTTGCTCTGGAGGACTAGGCAAAGGCTGCTGTCAGCAGGTTATCAGACTTAACAGATGATTGGGTTGGCTTCGCATAACAAAACCTCTACTCCTAAATAAAGCGTTGCTCCTGGTATAAATTATCCTGTAGTGTATTCTATCAGTGAGGTCTGAATCAGTCCAATTCAAAGTGCCAGGAAAAAGACATTCTTGTGGTAATTCTGGCATCCCTGAAGATAGAAAGTATTGGAAAATTTGAGAGAGCGCTTGTTCTCATAAAATATACAAGCCAGTTTTGTCACTTAGAAGCAGCTTGGAAAGTTCAGATAAGAAGCCAGATGTTGGCCCAAACTTGTGAGATTTGTTTGCATGGATCAAATTTGGCATTACAGCATGCTTTCCAGATTAATTCTGTAATGTGTAATCCAGCATAGGTCGATTTTCCATTTTATTCTGCATGACTTTTGTTCATTTATCATTATTAAACAATTTCTTGGAGATACTCAGGCTTAAGTATGTGTTTGTATGACTACCAGAATTGTCTGCGGTTATACAGACAGGACAGAAAATATTAATGCAGGTTAGAAGATAATTTTTTCCCATCTACAGCACTGTGTCTACCCTGTTACAGTCATCAAGGATTTCTCAAAGTGTACCAGAAGATTTAATTTGAGAATGGTTCCAGCCAGGAGTAAGATGCAAGGTTTATGCTTAGCATACTCATGTATAGTAAATTCCTCTTTCTTTTGTTGTTTTTAGGCTCAAGTTTTTAACATTGATAATACGCTACTGGTGGCATCCCTTTTTACTTTTTTGCTTGGAAAGGGGTATCCAAAAGAATATTTATTAGCTGATTTATATTCAATTAACTTAATTTCCCTTTCATGGAGTTTTTAACAATGTTTAACGAGAGATACAACTGAATTGCAAAGCTATTATCTCCCCCTGAACACATCGAGGTCTTTCTTGAATTCCCATGAAGGTTTCTTGATCATTCACATTTTAATCCCGGCCCTCATAATTATTTTGTAGCATATGGAAAGTCCTGTAAATGCTAATTCTGGTAGCCTTTGTCATGCTTATTTAACAAATAGTTCCAGTCTCTCATTTATCTGCTTTAGTATCTATTGTGTATTGGTGATCTGATTTTTTTTTTTCTGCCTTTAAACCCTTGGGTTGAGGAACTAAGACCACCCTGTGCTGGGCAGAGTACAAAGACAAAACAAAGCGCAGTCCCTGCCCTGCACATGGACACTTTCTTTTTATGTCTAAATGAGGGAGATTCCTCTTAACTGATCTGTACTCAGACCTCTGCAGACTCTCAGTTGCCACTTTAGCAGCATTTAGATACCCTAGAAAGCAAATCTTCAGCTTAGGGAAAACAACTTAAAACTGAGCACCACTGCTGCAAAAACAAGCCTCAGTGCTTGTTGGAAGCTGTAAAAATTTAAGTTTTTAAAGCCTATCTATCATCTATGTGCTGAGGCAAAAATGTGATGCTTTTTCTTCTTTGCCTTGCTTTTCCTCTCATTCAAGCAAATGGGCTGATGAATGCTTAGGCGAAATGTGCCCCTCCTTTTGTCTGTCTTGTTTTCTCGCCTTCTTTCAACAGCTGCTCAGTTCAGTGTTAAACAACAGGAGAAGAAAACGACTGCTAAAAATGAAGATGTTCTATTAACACGTAATCCTGTGAAGAAGGATGTTCTGCTTTCCCCACAAATGGTCAAACTAGAAAGGTTCCATGCTGGCCCTAGAATCTGTGATGGCAAGAAAAATGATAAAAGCATACTGAAATTACAAATCACTGCATTGCTGAGCGCAGACTACTGTATGTGGAGCACTCTGTACCGTTTGAAGACTACAGCCTGGAGTGTGATTTTTTGTAGGCAGCAGAGGTTCAGAGGCAGAGCTTGGGGATGTCAGAGGGCAGTTAGCTGAACTAAGCTCTTTTCTAGGCATTCTGTGTTTTTCCTTTGGTTTTCCATACAGCAGCTTATACGTACACAGACATATATAGATATACATGCAGACACATGATGTTTAACAGACCGAGCATGAAGGCTGACCTGCTGCTCTTAAAACAGCGGCCACCACTCTGCAGGTTTTGTAATGTGTCGTCCCTAGTGCCCCGTGTAACCTTGTTTGGGGAATTAAATGGAATATGACTCCTGGAAAGATACATCAGGTGTCTAGATGTGATGCCTTTCTCATACTGACACAGCTGGTGGAAAAAGTGTATGGGGCTTGCCATTCTTTTGATCCAGGAGAAGGCATGTCCAGTCAGACCCCGGATGGCTTCTGTGCGGTGATCCCATCACCAGCAGGTGCTAGAAAGGATGGATGTGGCTTTCCGCTGCTAGCGCGTACCCTTGAATGCTGCTTGCTTCATGCTCTTACAGGCAATGTGGGGAATGCTACCTAGTTGTGAAGACCAATGAAACAGCTGACACATCTATTGGGATTCCTGCTCTTTCAACCTGAGCTTTCCAAAGCCTGGTGAGATATATCTGGTAGAGCCCTGCAGAGCTCAGGATGGCTTTTTATCCATGAGTCCTACTGAGCAGTATTTATATAACTTGGGGCAGGAACCCCTGTGGTTTGATCTTTGGGTATGACCCAAGCCTCTACCACTGTGCGATCCCACATAAAGACCAGACACATGCTGTGGTTTGAGATGACCGCAGTGATGAGGAGAACTCCTCCCGGAGTGGCATGGGAAGCTTAGGAAACCATTGCTGCTGCTTTGGCTGGAGCCAGCAGCTCTGTGGATGCATTCAGACATCCCAGATGTAAGCAAATAAAAGCCATTTGCTTAGGTTCCCCCCCGGCCCTTTTTTTTTTTTTTTTTTTTTTCTTTTTTTAACTCCTGCATCTGCTGTGTTGCACAGTCTTCTGCCTGTCTCTACAAATGAGACAGTAATGGAGCAGATTTATTAAGCTGATGAAGAATAGGAAATAACAGTGGATTTAGTGGAATTCGAAGACACTTCTGACCTCTGAGGAGCACAGCATGGTGTGCTGGAATAAAGCTGAAAGATAGTGCCCTTGGTCAGGGTGCCCAAAGTCATGGGGGATGTTTCAAGTCATTTAAAAGAGACTCACTTTGCTTATGTTTTAAGAACACCTTGTTGTTTTGCTGACTCTACAGCAAAGCCCCTATCTTCCTACCTTGGAAACAAAGTACAAAACCTTTAGTATGCTAGTGATGCAGGTCCCTCTCAGACCAATACTCAGTTTAGCTCTTAATTTATTATGGTTTTTGCTTACTGAGAGGAAGTCAAATGGATTGAGGCGCTTTGGGTGGTGGCAGGAGGTGTCTGGGAATGGTGAATCCGGTGCTGTTGCAAACAAATCTCAGAGCTCGTGGCTTGCTTTGTAGCTACCAGGCAGGATGTGATGAGCCAGGGCTTACACTGTTGTGTTACAGTTGGACGAATTCTGGGAGAGCGCTTGGGTAAGAAATCTAAGTGCAGGGTTTACGGGGACAAATGTGGAGATGTCAAGTAATGGCCATGCATTTAGAGTAGCTGAAGGTATCGATTAATTTTGCATTGAGTTCTTAGGTATGAATCCTGTCTATAAGCAGCACCGTGTGCCCTCTTCCTTGGAGCTTTTCCATGCAAACACTGCTATCTTGTGCTGTAGCTGATGCCCGCAGCGCTGACAGCCAAGTCTTGTGTGCTGTCCTATTTCTCATCCCTCCCTCTTCTCCACCCCCTCCAATTTCAGTTTCTTCTATTAAAGAACTGTAAATTACTACAGTAAACCTATTACTCTGGGCTTATGTTTATCTGTTGCTGATTTACTGAATGGAACTGTGCAACAGCCTAAGTGATATAATACTATGTGAATTGGGACACTAGGTCGTGTTGGGGGCTCTTAGTTTCTACTAAGTGGAAGAGCAAATATTGCAATCATGAAGAAATAGAAGGGAAATATTTACTGCAGCCTCTATGCATGGAATAACTTCAGGGGAGGATGCAGATTCACCAGCCCTTCTGTACCTCAGTACACCTAAGTGAAACGCAGTGCAGCTCCCTGGTACCTAAGTGGAAGATGGACTTTCGGCACAGCACAGCTTGAGGCAGCTGTGACCTTCTGCCTTGTCCCAGCAAGGTTGTGCAATGGGGACAGTGGCAGCAGGGAATGAGGACAGAAGGGAAATGACCTTCCAGTTTTCTCTCCTCCCTCCCAGGGAAACCTGGGCCTCATGAAGTCAACCTGAAGCTAAAGCAGTTTAAAAACTCACCAAGTCAACCCACCACCCTTGCCAGAGACCAGAAATCTGGTCTTCATTTCAGTTAATTCTGGTTCAGTCACCAAAACCCCTTTGTATTTGGCCCTTAGGGTGATATTCCAGCTGTTTATTTTAAAAAGGCAGTCTGGCTGATGCCTTCTTGGGGGAAGAGCCTTCCTGTTACGGGGGATACCAAGCCTGGAGAGTCCCCTGGCTCCACAGATGATACTTATATTGAAATAGAAACAAGCAGAGCTTTTTACCGAATTGAAAATCCCCATCTCCTCCGGTACATTGCTGGCTGACTGCTGCAGCGTCTTACTTGCTGTGCTCTCGTGGCTCCCTGGCAGTGTTCTCCGCTGTCGTGTTTCATTGTATGTTTTCCGTGAACACAAAGGCATCTGTGTTAATCTCTCATTTTCCAGGCGATTCAGTGTTCTCTTCCAGCCTCTGGCCCTCTCCTTTTTCTCAGCTTTTTCCCAAGGTGGAAGTCAAATTTGGTAAAAACAAGGAACAAATGTGTATAAGGAGGATTGACCCAAGTTTTCAAGACTTGAAAATTACTGTGAAAGGAAGCCAAATGTGCTTATGCCCTTCTTTATTTCTGTTTGATTTTTTTATAGAAAGTCAGATCCAGCTGAGCCTGTGAGTCTTCATGACCGTAGTGTAAGTCAGGCAAGGCAAGAGGGACTCTTGCATTTCTTCTTTAGCAAAACCTGTAACCTTCTGGTCAAATCTTACCACCTTAGAAAGGCAGCAGATTATTTCAGCTTTTGAAGGCCTACCTGCAGACTGCTCCATCACTGAAGAAAATGCACTTGGGGGGCTGTGGAGGAAGGAGNGAGCTATTTTTGTTCGTGTATTTTTTTTCACTTCCTTGAGCATCATTACCATACCGGAAACTAACCTTTTAAAGTATCTTTCTTCTCCTGCCCTTTAATTAGCAGATGAGAGCTACCAAACATCATCCCACAAATATTTCAGCAAAACGGAGACATTCCTGGTGTATATATAAGGTAAACAAATGGAAGGAAAAAACCATGAGTTTTTTTTTATAGCAGTTATAATATTAATAGTAGACTTTCAACTTCTTCTGAGGCTTCAGAATTAATTTTGAGGCATGGAAGTAATTTTTTAATTACCTTTAAATACAGTGCTGAGGAATAAAAAAAGCTGTGTTGACTCTGAGTGGGGAATGGAGCAGCAGTGACCCAGACTGTCTTTCCTGGGGGACTGCTGTATTGTAGTAGTCTCAGTGAGGTCTTCAGTATTCAGAGTCGGATACCAACTCTGTGTGAAACAAATGGAGTCTGCCAGCCTTTTGTGGCGTCTTGTAAAAGCCTTTTTCTCCCTTATTGTTAGAAAATGAAGGGAAATAGGAATTTTTTTGAGTCGTCTAGCGTGCTGCTATGAGATTATGTGGAAATGCTTTTGCTACTCTTTAGTTACCCATGAATGATTGTGCCTAGAACATATCCTGAGAGAACATACGCTTCTGGTTTTGCTTATGCTTAATTATCTTTTTCGTGCTGCCTTCCCACAGCACCTACCTCAGTCAGATTTTGGTCTGTAAATCTATGGTCGAGGCTCTGTAGTTTAAGAATAATGCAAAAAAAAACAACAAATAATAATTCAAAATCCTGAAATACCACTACTTTTATGCTATTTTGTAGATGCTTAAGAGCCTGCTTGATAAAACTTGGCGGGGAAAAAATTGTGCAACTTGTAGTTAATTTTTATTGAGGTGCGATTGTGCTTGAAGCTCAGAGAGAGTTTTCCCTGAATAAAGAGTCTGAGAAACTATGCTTAGGCTTGTGCAGTCTCTCAAGCTGCTTTTGGGTTTGGGTTTTGAGTTCTTCAGGGTTTCCCCCTCTTCATTCTCTCTGCATCTGAACCCTTGGCAGCTTTCCAGCATTGTTCTCCAACCTGCTGTGAATGAGTGCAGGAGTGATGCTCTGGCTACTAATTCAGCAGTGAATGAGCGATAACTTTTGGTAAAGGTTAGAGACACCGGCTGACGATAGGTTCAGAGTCACCCATCCAGCCACATGCATCAGCTTGTGGTTCCTCCCCATTGTATGTGCCTGTTTCTTACTCAGTGAAGGTAAGCACTACCAAAGTTGGCCATCGCTCTTCAGGATTCTTCCGGTTCACTTTTTCTTAGCATATTTTTCCTTTCTTTTGTTGTGTAAGTGGAATAACTGATGCTCCAGTGTAAATACTGTGGCCCTGGCAAAAGCCTCTCTCTTCCCCTTCGTTACAAATTTTATTCATATGATTGTGTCTCTGCATAATGCAGAACAGTGACAAAAAAGACTCCAGGTAAATTCATCATCAAAGCACTTACTAGCCCGTATTGTCTACCAGCACAGTTTTGATAAGTCCTACAGTGTGCCTTAATATCCAGATTCTTCCTTCTCTTTGGTGATCACCTAACTTTTGCTATTGTCATGCAGAGTTTTAATAAGATTTCCCAAAGTTTGGTTTCACATGTAGCAAAATCTTCTGGTTGGTTGTGCTGCTGGATCTGAAATCTAAATCGTGTTGCCCTTCAACTGCTTGTGATCCTAGATCTGCAGTGTTTCCTTTGCTTTCATGGAAGCTTGAAAATTCTCCAACTCCAGTCTTTTGTTGAAGTAGCAGTTTTGTTCAGGTTTTAAATGACTCGTACTTGCATAGGATGTTACCTGCTTACAAAAGGGTTGTGGAAATAGTGTTAAAGTCTGTAGGTTTGCGTTCTTGCACCAGCAGAAAATTGCATTGAGTCTTTTGCTGGATGACTCAGATAAGGCACAGCAAAGACGCTGCACTGCCATCCACTTCACAAACTGCTGTTGCTGGTTACAATATGGAGAGGCACCCTTTGCCACAGCTGTTTGATACTGCCCCTGCCCCTCTGCCAGCAGTGAGTCTTGCACGTGTCTACTTAACAGAATAGACTAAGTGCTCCCTAACCCGCTTCAGGCAAAATCAGAAAGCTCAGGTTAAACTGTGGATAGGAGCTGCTTGAGTGAGGATGGCTGTTAGTGCTGGTGTGGCTGCTGCTTCTCTGCCCTGGGCAGGACGGATCCCTGGACCTGGGCACTGCTTTAACCCTCCCACTTGCATCTGCAAAGGGATCTGTTTGCACAGTGTGACAGTAAGCAGAAGCTTAGGCTGGTTTAAATAAATCCATTTTAACACTAGTGCAGCAATCGTGTTTTGGCAGAACTGGAGTGGTCCAGTGCGCCTGGATAACATGTTAGTTTGCAAAATGTTCACCTTTAAATTGCCCCCTATTCTTTTTCTAGCAGCTCTTTTCCTCTCCTCTGCCTGGTGAGAGGCTAAGACTTGGGGCTTTCATTTATGAGTGGTTTTTTTGTCCACATGTCTTGGTACATGCTCCCAAAGCTCACAGAGCACTGTGCAGGTAGCAGGCTGCCTGTGGTCCCTCAGCAGGCGTTAACTCTTCCTTTGCTGGAAACAAACTCATCCATTCGTGTCTGAATATCTCAACAGTCATGGAGATTTCGGTAGGAATGAAGACGTGACAATGAAGACATGACAATTTGCTCAGGACAACCTGGCAAATTAAAATGGGGAAGAAAAAGACACCACCACCCAGACTGAAAAGGATCTTATTTTAAAAAGTTCAAAGTTGTGTAGAACTTTAGCCAAGTTGGGAGCCAGCTGGTGGGTAGTCCAGGATAACTCATTGCTTCTACCAAGTGGAGGGGAATAGGGAAAAAGTTTTAGGTTTTTATTTTTAGTGATGAATCAGTGTTCCCTTTTTTTCCCCCTTCTTTTTGTAGTAAGGGTGTTTCTTTTCCCTTCAGCTGATAACAGTTTAGCCCTCAAGATGGTCTTAAGGCTTTCATGTTTGTATGCTCACAGCAGTGGCAGGTTGGGACAAAGCAGTGCCATGATGTCTGATGAAGTGGCATCATATCCTGGCTGTAGAATGACTGAAGGGAGACTATATGTGATATTGCTGCTGCTGCAGTTACTTGATCATGATTGTACTTAAGTAGCTTATTAGCAGAACCATTGTATTAGGCTTTACATAAGTACATGGAAATAGACACTTAAAATGCATATATATATACACATATATATATGGATACACACTCTAAGTTAATAAAAAATAAGTTCTAGTAAGAACTCCTTGGAGTGAGAAGATAACTAGAGCCAACACCAGTGAGAATGCTACAGCCTCCTTCAGTCTTCCAATAAATGCCCAGCGTCAACTGGCATGATCTAAGTCTTAATGGACAAGTAAATGTTAGATTTTTCTGTGATTAAACTGCCAGCCATACTGCAGGAACAGCTTCCAAGTCACGCTTTCCTCAGCCGGTAGGCTGGGTTTTCTTCCTTGATTTCTTTGCAGCTGATGAGCCAAACCAGCATCACACCTGCCTGCCGTTCATCTGCCAGCTTTGCTGGTGCCAGACCAGCTGTGCAGCAGCAGTTGCCATCTGTCTGGGGTGAGGACAGACTGCTAGTACAGAGACTCAGGAAGTACTTAGAAGGCGAATTTAATTTGCTCTTCTAGCATGTTGAGGTCCAAGTAGCTCCCCCCCCCAACAAAAGAATCAGGTGGCGGCAGGAGGAAAGAAAATTATAGGAGGGAAATACAGGGAGGAAAGAGTCGAGCTGTGTCCTCGCCATCTGTCCACTTGGACTCGCGCAGCTGCTCTGCCATTGACAGGTTGCTGTCTCTCCACCCAACGCAGACAGCCAAATGACTTGCACCGTGAACACAAACCACTGAAGATTAATAATAGTAAATAGCCTGGTCAGAATAAACTGTACCCAGAGGCAGAGCTCAAAAACCTTCAATATCTTCTTCCTTATTCTCTCATTTCTCCCTTCTCTCCACCCAAGATTTTCCCAGAATTTGGGAGCCAAATATCATTTCAGTATGCATGCTTTTTCTGGATCAAATCCCATGCCTCTGAATGCAGCACGATCAGTTTTGGAACATTAAAAGGTTATCTAGAAGCAAAGGGGAATGGCCAATTAGAGCTACAGTGGAACTACTTCTGTGCTTAAAATTAGTTAAGGATGTGCTTAAATGCTTTGCTAGCTCAGGGCCTCCATCTGCTACCTGGGGCTGCACAGTTTCTGACAGTCCCAGCTCCAGGGGCATGTGGAAGATGCCCTCCTTTTACTTGAGAAGAATGTCTATTTTGCATCAATTGCTGTGGAAACGTGGAAATGGGCAAACATGGACTTCAAGGTAACATATGCTTGAATTCAACAGAAATACCAAGCGTGAAGTGTGCTTTTGTGAATGGCTTTAGTTGGGCACTCAGTAGGTGTCTGAGGGGTTCCGCCAGCACAAGGTGCATGGAGTCCACGTCTCCTCTCCCAGAGCTGCAGGCTCTTCAGGGTGGTCTCATAACAACCTGAGACCTGATCCAGTATCTGTTGACATCAGTAGGAGAATATTTTGTGTACCTAATACAAAAAAATCCATCACACTGCTATTTTTGGTTTTCATCTCCTGGTATTACTAATGATCATAGAGATTTTCTAGAGATTAGTCACTGGCAAGTGTCCCTTCCTGAGCCTGAAGGACCATTCAGGCAGTTGTTAATCCCCAAGAATAGCTCTGCACTTGAGTCATTACTGAAAAATTGAATATTGTTTAGAGGCTCAAGGTGTCTCTCATAACTGTTCAGAGAGATGATAATGGGATGACAGTTTTTACATCTGTAGTATTTGCATTGTAGGACTTTTAAGTTGTTGGTGGCAGGAGCACAAAAAGCTGAGTTGAATGCAGGTGCTTTTTGTGAGAGTCATGTAATTGCTGCTACTTCTATTTACCTCTTCTTTTTCTGAAGTCAGTTTATTTCTCACAAACCCCTTCCCTACATACTGTCTCCAGCACATCGAGTCCTGACACTGCTTCACAGTTTATCTAGCCTCTGCCTAGTTTCAGAGATGGAGGATCAATGGAGCCATGAACTTGCCAAGTTCTGTGTAAGTCCAAGCCCAGCATTCTCATCTCCCCAAACTTCGGCAACCGAGAGATTAGAGACCTGGTCTGTCTTCTCCCAACAGCAGCTTATCCTCTGCTATCCAGGCATAACATCCTCATTAGAGAGGTGTCAAAAACTTTTTATGTCCTTTTCTCCTTTTGTTCTCAAGGCGTTTAGAGAGTAGTACCTGCTTTGAGAATGGCAGCAGATGCAGACTGTGGAGCTGTATTCTCACGTTACTGGGTTTCCCCAGGAAGCTTTTGACTAAGCAGCTGCCGTCTTGTGCGTAGTCAGAAGCTGAGTCTGAGAGTGTAGTAGAAATGTCAGAGGAAATACAAGAAGTCGCTGCCTGTAGCTGTTTGCTACCTTTTTTCAAAATCTGCAAGGCTGGTAGAGCAGAAAGTATTTCAGTATTGCATCTGGCATCTTCACTGGAACCTCACCTTCCTTGGCAGCGGAGCTGACGCCACCGGCTTTTGTGCAGAAACAGCGTATAACACATTCCCTCTGCCAACTTTGCTTTGGTAGGGCAGGGAAAGGACAGAAGGGGTAGTAGTGTCATCATTTCTTAAATTTCTCTTTGTAGACTTGGAAACCATCTTTAATGAGCTTAGGATGTGCTGCCTACTTACTGTTCTTGTTCTTCTTTCTTTTTTTTTTTTTTCCCCTTTTCCCTCACATTATTAAATGCAAGTGGCAATTACTTCTGCTTTCAGGATGCATGACTGTAATGACTGTAGAGTACTATCCATGTAATCCATGTAAGGATTGGACTGTTTTTCTTTTTCTTTTTTCTTCCCCCCCCCCCCCCCCCTCGCCCCTTGCAGTCATAGTGATCCTGGAAATGGAGAATTACTGTGTTTCATATTCCTTTTGCCCAATTCATGCCACCCAAACAAAATTTTCTTTTGCGGCCAGGGCTTTGTGAACATCTCTTGTAAAACTCTGCTACAGGTCCTGCATATGTCTCTAATCTGGTGCCAATGCTGGCATCATTAGGCTTGGTTATCCCTGCTGTGGCCATAAGTAACCCCAGCTCTGCTCTAAAAATAGAGAAATGTGAGTGGCTTTTGCTCTGGTGTATGCCTGAAAGGTGCTGAGCCAGAAGCTTGGTGGTTTGAGCAGAGAAGTCCACGTTAATATTGATGGGCCTTAGAGCATGTCTAGCAAAGTCTACAGATTTGTGAAAAGAGACAGATGAAGTTGTCAAGGGGGTTTGTGGGTTTTGACCTTGTCGTTCCTTTTTGCCATGCAGACTTTAAATTCTTGCTGCATTGGAAGTCACTTCTGGCTCTGCTTTGCTGTCAGATGTCTCTCTCCCTCTCCTGTTGCTTCTTCCAAAGCTTGCTTGTTGCTGGCTGTGCCAGGAGTGATGGATCGGCTGAGAAGGGTGTGATTTGTTTCTCTAAGCTGGTTATGAATCTCAGTTGCCCAGGATCCATTAGTCTCTTAATCTCTCCATTGAGGGTTGCTGCTGTTCTTAATAGGAAGCTACTGTTCATGGCGGATGTTTTTCACATAGGCTTCAGAAGCAGCTACTTTAAATGTGGTCTGGCACCTCTGCAGACAGAGGTTGAGCACTGGGTTGGAGAGGGGCTGGGGTGAGGATGGCTGTGGGCAGGACCTCCCCATGGTGCAGGGACTGCTTATAAATAGGAAGACAAATTGAAATGTTCCCTTTTTGGTTTTCCATCTCCCGCAGCTCTTGGGAATGAGGAAGGAGGCCAATAAGAAATGTTGGCATTTTAGTCAAAAGCAAAGGCAGCTGAAGGGGAATGCTTTTTTTTTTTTTTTGAGAAATTTTGCTGCAGAGATGATGCCAGGCTGCTGTGCAAAAAATCCTGCCTGGATTTGCTCAGTGTTCAAATACAGGGGTAAAGCAGTTGACAGTCCCTGTCCGTGAGATTGCCTAAAGTGACTGAGCCAGCAAAGGAGACCCAGCGGGTACTCCAGTGAAATTCTTCCAAAATGCCCTCATTTACACTCACTGCATACTGTCCCAGTAAATCCCTTCAAATGCTGCTTCAAAAATTCCTGAGTTTGAGTACTTTAATGGAAGCAAAGGAGAGATATTTCCGTTTCATCCTGAAAGAGCCCGTGGAAAGTTAACTTCTAGTGTTTAGTTACGCTGCATTTACCCATCCAAGAACTATTCTCCCTGAGTTACCTGAAGCTTTAATGTTTTATTGAGATTGCTGTGGGATGTTGACTTTCACGTGAGGCCTGCAAACGGGCAGCCTGTAAAACCAAGGCACTAATATATCAAATATGAATTTAGCTTAAAATGATGGATGTTATGAATAGGATTTTCCAGTCTTTTCCTGCTGAAATTGTTGAATATTTTTCTTTAATTTTCATTAAAGCAGAGCCAGGGTAGTGCAGAAAGATTTAAAAATCTCAGTCTATAAAGACATTTATGAATTTGAGGAGCACTGCCGTTGGGATTTTTTGTCTGTTTTGTTAAGTGGTAGTCAGCCCTTGAAAAATGTGTTATTGTTCTACCTGCATGATTAAATTCACAGCCTGCTTGCTGTGTAAAAACACGGGCAGTGATGCAGTTACATTTGCAAGCTTTGCTTGTGAGATGTTTTCACTCAGCTGAATAAGAATTAAACTTGGGTGCTGTGAAGTCCAGTTCACAAGGTGCTTTCTGGAAAACGGAGCATCACCACCTACATCTGTGGAAGCATGCTTGCAGTAGTCTGTGTACCACTTGTCCATGCAATCAATTAGTCTTAATTAATTTAAGATTCAGTCTGTGGTAAATGAAGAATGAGGGAAGTTTTAAATATGAATTATTGGAGTTTTGAGTGTGGAGAAAGTAAAAATCTGAGATGGGAAATTTTTTGGTCCTTTTAGACTAGGTTAATCCTGTAATTGGCCCCTTGAAGTTTCATTTTTGGTTTTGGTATGTTCTAGCTTTTTCTTTGTCTCCATGGAGTTAAATTTGACACTTTTTACTGTAGAGCTTTCTACAGCTCTTTCATCTGACTTTTTTTTAAGAGCAACACCAAGGATTTTCAGGAGAAATTACTGCCTTTAGGTTTCTGTCTTCTTAATTTTATGTCCTTAGAGATATAAAAGCAGATTAAGTGTCACTATTGCAGCAGAAAAGAAACTCAGCAATACATGCAACAGAAACAGACTGTCAGCAAAAAAAATTCAGCTATGAGAAGTCAGCATTAAAAACAATCTTATTATTTGTCTGAGGAAAAATGTTGCCCCAGGGAAAGTCAACAGGGGCTTTCCTATCCATTTCTGTAGCCAGAATTCATCCTTTAGTTATAATTTGAATTTATAGTATGAGCTTTAATTCCGTTGAAGTGAAATATTTTTTTAAAGGAGAAAGATCAGGGAAGTAAAGCCCAGAAGACATACTGCCATCTTTTTATCTCTGGCAAAAAAAAAGAAAAAATACTTTATACCTGCAAATCTTTCACAGGTCTGAAAGAAGAGTGAACCAAGGTGTTTGGGAAGCCAGTTATAGTGTAAGCTGAACCCCATGGTTTTGCTTGGTGGGACCAGTTGCAGACTAGCTTGTTAAATGCCTGGCGAGGGGAAGGCCGAGAGCACAAAAGGCCACTTGCTTTACAGACTGAAATAAGGCTTAGCTAGCCCAAAGAAAATGTATACATATGTAACTCAAGGAATAAAGCCAAGAGTATAGACGATAATTTTTATATAGATGTCTTTTCACTTCAGTCTTCCCATGCACTTTTTTCCACACTTCTGGTTGATTGAGCTGAGCTTGCAAAACCCTGAAAGTAGTGACCAAGCCTTTGCAATTTCCAGCCATTGATAGTCTTCCTGGTCATTGCAGTCCCAAATCAAAATCTTCCAATAGAAAAAGGTCCGTAATGATGCTGCTGTAGGTTTTTATACGACAGACCTTGATCCCATCAGCCTGCTAGGCTGATTGTAGTTGAATTGCAATCACCATTTCCAGCCAGTGTGTTGATTCTTGGCTTGCACCTTTGTAGACTGCAGTCACTGAAATGATAGAGCTTACTTGCCAGCCGCTTTACAGCAGAATGGAAAGACACACGCAGTAATACCTGAAATTAGAGTCCGTGTGACTGATTTCTCTGGCCATAGCTGGCTGAGCAGTAGGTGTAAGTGGGGCAACTGTGTCAGCTCCACTGAAATGCTGATTTACAGCAGCTCTTGTTGTCAGTCCTGAGGAGGAACTGACATTCCCTTCACTGAGCAAGTTCATGCTGTATGAGAAATGAATTTCACCCACACTCACAAATAAGTTAATTTTAAAATACAGTCACTTAGAAAAGGAGGGCAGTTATATTAATGTGTTATTTATAATGCACCTGTGATGCATGATCCTGTGTTTTACCCTATATTTTTGAATATTCTCTAGCATTTGGACAAATAGCCTCTCTGCCAGAAGTAGCATTTTGGATTTGAACAAATTCCAAAATAGCTGTTTTTTCAAGTGGCATCATCAGCCATGCTATAGCTTTTCCTCCTCTGCCTCACATGCAGAATATACGTGGAAATCACACTGCTCTGCAGCTCAGAGCAGTTTGAGCTGAATCTGGGTTCATGGCAGCTTTGTGGTCAAAAAACCTCTGGAGTTGTGTTTCTTTCCATGCTGGTCAGGAGGTCTCTAAAGCTACAATGTGACGGTTATGTCTCCAGAGTATTTTGGGTGGTTCACGCTGATTCTCCTCAGAGACATGTATTGCTGCTTTCCCTATAGTGAGGTGGAGGGATGGGTAAGTAGTATGCATGTGAGAAAACTGTGAAGTAGTTCTGAAATTCTGCCTCTGGGAGATGCCTGGTTTAAGGCATGGTATCAGTACTTCATAACAAAATGCTATATGAACCCTTGATTTGCTTTACCTGCCAAAATAACATACTGATTGCTCAGCTGGTGTGAGCAATGTGCTTAATTACAGTCTCCTGGAACTTCTGTACAACAGCATCATGGGTTGGTTTTTTTCAGGCATTCTCTTCTTCCCTTTCCCCTGAACCTATAAATAGTTTAGATATACAGGCTATTAGATGAAAGCAAGATGAATGTAATACACAAGTTTAAAAAAAAAAAAAAATTTATACTTCATGCATGCATTGATGGAATAGCTGAGCTTTGATCATCAAAGTTAGGTTGATTTAAATAAAAAAGGCAGTGGAGTTTTATTCTGAAATAACCCCCTCAAATCCTGAAGAATAGCATTGTGATGTTGGTTTACTATCCAACTAATCAAATTATCACAGGTAATAGGCAAAATGGAGGGTTTTTTACCTGCTGGCATAGAAATGTCAAATGGGATCTCTAAGCAAAACACTGTTTTCATACCTACAAGTATCTACTATTTTGGGAACCAAATAGCTATTACTACCCTTTCTGTCTTCACATAGTATCTGTCTAAAATCAGGGGGATTTCTCATATACTTTGAACTAGAAGATTAAGAATCTTC
>VYZV01001884.1:128451-145307 GCA_013401275.1 Pandion haliaetus | reverse complement strand
GTGTTTTTGCTATACATCACTCGCTTCAAATTTGTTCATGTGTCATCTCCCAGATGCACGCGTGTCGCTGAAAAGGTTGCTTTCCCTACCTTGCCCCCAGGTACTCAAAATATCAGTTCATGGCTCTGTAGCCTATAAGTTGCAGATAATTTCTCCCATTCTGCAGGCTGTCTGCTGAGCTGCTTGTGTGTGTGCTCCTTAACGCATTGCAGTCAAAATGCACTGACTTCGCACAACACTGTTATTTAAACTAACACCTCTGATTTTGACTAAAATAAGTGGTAACAGAATGAAGCTCATACCTATAGAGCATAAAAAAGGTGGGAATATAAGGGGATTTCTTAGTTCTTTTAAATGCAGGAAAGATTAACCTTAAAGTATGTATTTTTAAATAGATGCAGTTATTTACATTCTTGCAAAGTGCGTATGAAATGCCACAAAACAAAAGCAAGAGTGGTTTGTATGCAGGATAAACTGAGCTAAAAAGGACATCTATATATTCCTAATTAGGTTTAGCAGTGTGATAGAGCTGGTACTAATGACTATGCAAAGTGCAAGGCATGAAGAACTGCGCTCAGAATGTAGATGTGGATGTATGTGGATACTGCTGTGTGTCTGTGCGTGTGTATATATATGTATCTTTCATAATAGTGCTTTATATTTATTTACCAGTGATTTAAAAAAAATTATATTATGAAGGTGTTTGTATTGTAAGTCACATAATTATAAATTTTGTGCTGCACCAAGATATCCTCTCTGGAGTGTTTATTGTGTTAATAGTCATCTCAGAGAGGCGCTTCAAGACCAGCTCAGGACAGGCAGTGATATTATGACCATCATTTGAAGCCCTAAAGAAAGAATTGCCAGTATTTCTAAATGATGCATTTAAGACTTTTCTAAGCCTCATAGGACAGCTGCTCTCCAAAGGTGATCACCGCAGATCGTGCAGTGTATTTCAAACCTTTTTCTCACATGTCTTTAGTGCTGGAACACAGAGCTGCTTGAACTGTGTGTACTCATGGAAACTCTCTTATCCTCTTTAGTGATAAGCATAGCTCTTAGCGTTGGTGTCAGTGAGTTGCTCCCTCCCAAGAAAATAAAACAGAAAAGGGAAAAGTGCAAGAAGAAATGTTTAATTGTCGGTGATGAGGTGGAGCAGCACTGATCATTTGGCTTATTTCACTTCTGTGTCTGTCATGTATGGGCTTATTAGTGCACTCTTGAGAAACAACTCCTGGAATAGCAATACTTGCAATACTACTTTTTGTTCATCTTTTGTTGCAGAGCTGCCTTTTTTGCAAGGGGCTGACTTTTTCAACCAAATTGTATCACCTGTCAAGAATTTTCATGTGACTGTTGGAAACCTGCTGCAGAGTCTTCCCTGTTTGCTATTCACTCCTGTTTTCTTCTCCTTTTAGCAGGTAAGCACATGTTTCTGCAACACTGTTTGCAACTGGAAAATGTTTCCAATTTCAGACACCTGGAGAGTTCGTTTTGTTGGACTCACTAGGGTTAACATCTGTCTTCCAAAATTTCCCACAGAACCCACTGTATTTTCTGCTATAGAAAAATATCTGAATAACAATGCAGTACTTTGGGATTTTTAACATCAGCTCATGTCAGTCTACATCCCTTTAGCTTTAGTGCAGCTTAAAAAATGGCATGCATGAACTTTCAGCTGTGAATCTATTTACAGCTGAATCAGGGTTGTGAGCAAGCAATATAGAAAATTGCTTGAATTTCTGCTTTCTGAGAGGAGCTTCTAAATAACTTCATGTCCTTAGGAAAAAAACCCTGAAGTAGAGAACCAGAATGGGTGATGCAAAAAAGCTCGGGTGTTACCCATCACGGTGACCTCGAGCTGAATGAGAGGGTTCAGATACTGTTCACCAAGATCATAGTCAGACAACCGCTGCAGAAACAGATTAAGCTGCCCCGGCTGACTGTGCGCTGAAGCACATGAGGAATTCTCAAATGACCTATATATGATTGATGTATATGTGGGTGTGGCAAGAAGCGGCACTGAACAGCTGAGCGGTAGTAATATCTTACCCAGCTGCAGCTATTTCTGCAGAGGTGCTTTGCACAACCCTCTAGAGTTCCTTAATATTCCTGAATTTGAGATTCAAGGTTTTTAGGAAGGAGGAAATTTTTACAGATTTCTTGAAATCACTTGCAGTAAATGCTGGTCATTAAAGGAGAGTGTGCCTGGGGGTGTGTGTGCATTTATGTGAAAGGAAAGTAAATGTGCTTAATCTGTCTGATGTTGCTCTGTTTTTCTTTTAACATTATCATCGCATGTAGTAGCTCTTATTTTTTCAAAGCAACTTAGAAATTTTCTCAGATAACAATTGCCAGTTTTCTCCTCCAAAAGAATTTTCTTTCTGAACATGTCAAGAGACTTATTTTCTCTTAAAGATTTATTTACTTTATCACTAAGCTGCAGAATCTAACCTCTGCCATGGCGTCAACATTTTTTTTTTTCCTCTTTTTTTTAAGCAAAGAGGCCTTTTCTAAAGGGTTCACTCTTGAAAACTTCTGGTTTGATTTACTTGGTGGTAATGCATGCTTTCTTCCCAGTTTGTATCAAGCGGTAAATGATGGGAATGCCTGTTCTGTGCTACTTCATTGCAGTGGTAGCTGGATTTTGCTACAGTGGTTACTTGGTCTCATCTCAGGCTGCAGGGGTAGATGGTCCCCTATAATCTGCAGCTCCCACCAGGGCCTTGCACTGTAATCCAGTGCAAGGCTGTGACCTACAGCAGAATTTAGCTTTTTCTGTAAACTGGGTGCAGATGTTTAAAAGTAAGAGAAGTCATTTTCACTTGTGCTGCACTTTTTGCCGTAAGGATTTCCAGGGTGTTGTTAGCTACTGCCTCTCTGGATTCCCTGAGAAGTGAATTAGCGGTAGCAGTAGCAGAGAAGGGGCTATTGCACAATGGGAACTTGATAGTCCCAGGTCATGAAGAGTATGGGTGTAGGTATAGCTTTTCTCCTTCTAAGTGAATCCTCTGGAAAGTTGAGGGAAGAATCTGGGTATAACTCAGTCAGGAGTTCTTCAAGCATACCCAGAAAATTTCTGCTCCTGAACTTTACAACCTTCTCTAAAACAACTACCCACGTCTGCTGTAAACTAAGTTAGCAGTCTACGAACTAATCTGTTACCAAACATGAGTTCTGTCAGCAGCAACTCCACATACAGCTGCTAGGAGGATTCAGCTATTGCCAGCAGAACTAAAAGCTGCTCTAATGCTTCACTGAAATATTTTGAAAAGTTCACTGTGAACACTCCATCTTTTTGTTCGTCATTAAACTTTTTACTCTTGGTATTCTATATAACTGTCCCTCAGAGTAAATGGAGACACGTGCACGCCTTCTGTTTCTAGCAGAGCATTTGCAAACTATCCCACTGTAAACTGTTTATAGCTTACTATGTAATCTGTAACCTTACTATGATGGACAGTCAGATCAGAGTTCCCACCACAGGAGGAGACATTATTAGACATTATGCCTTGAGCAACATGACCACCACCCTGACAGGAGTGTTTGCTGACTGGAAATACCAGTGTGTTATGAAAAAACATTGCCTGCCTGCTGCAAACCCAGCATTTTATAATCGCTTTGGTTTTTTTCATTGCAAAAGACACAACTTGCTGGCAATATAATAGTCTTTAAGTGATGCTTACGGTTTTATTGTATTAAAATTTTATATTCCAACAGTTTACATACTTTCAGTTACATTTATTATTTGCTCTTCATTGTGGTATGATATAATTTAAAGGTCTTAGGAGTCTGGTCCTACTGTAACAGGGACCATAGAAAACATGTATTGAAGGTTTCAGGCCCCTGTTAGTTTACATCTGCAGGCCATGGCCTTTGTAAACAGTTGTACATAGGTTTTAACTTTCTGGATGTGTCCCATACTGTTCCATGGAAATGTCACAGGTTTCAAATCCAGCACATACAGAAGCCTTGGCATGGCAGGGGCCTAATCGGAAACAGCAAAGTAATATATTTGCTGTGCTTACAAGGAGACAGAAGTCAGTAGGAGGGTGTTGAGATAATAAAGGAGGTTAACAATGTTTACTATGTCACAGCTGATAAGCACTCAATCTTTTCATAATTAGTATTATGAGAAGTTCCTGGCAAAGTTGTAACTCTTTGTTTGCTCCCTTTTTTCTCTTCCTCCAATTCAAAGAGGAGAACCTGACAGTATTTTGATTTATTGTTTAATTCTCCTTGTCCACTGCTGGAGTGGGTGTTACTCTCAGGTCATCTCTTCTCTAAAATTTCAGCTGATTGCCTAGCCAGAAGATGCTCTTAACTAGCAAATCCCACTTGCCTTTCTGTTGAGGCTGTCCCAGGAAGGCTGTGAACTTTGTCCTTTTCTCTCAATCCCGCAATGCCTTTGGTCAGCAGCAGACTCTCATAGAAATACTCCTAATTTAATATCTCCCTACTTGAAATACCAACGGAGCTTGTAAACCAAAGATAGCTCCCAAAGGTCTCTTCATTTAGGGTCAGAGCATGTACTTGAGGAAATGAAACATTCATTAGTTGCATGCCAGATTCTTTACACTTGTATCATGATCAATCAGGCAGTAAGAGACTGGGGATGACATTCATCTCATCTAATTTTAGGTATTTACAGCTTGGAATACCATATCTATATCTGAACTGCTCACATTATGTTCTCTTTATAGTCAGTGGAGAGAACAGGCACGTCTCCAGCATGACTTTCCTGACCAGGTTTAAATATCCTGTACAGGATGTGACAAAGTGCACCCTGGGTGTGCCCAGTTTTCTCCAGCAACTACAGAATGAGGTCTGGATTTTCCTGTACATAGAATCATAGAATCATTTAGGTTGGAAAAGATCTTTAAGATCATGGAGTCCAACTGTCAACCGTACCCGCTAAACCATGTCCTGAAGTGCCTTGTCTACATGCTTTTGGAACACCTCCAGGGATGATGACTCCACCACTTCCCTGGGCAGCCTGTTCCAATGCCTGACAACCCTTTCAGTGAAGAAATTTTTCCTAATATCCAATCTAAACCTCCCCTGCCGTAACTTGAGGCTGTTTCCTCTCATCCTATCACCAGCCACCTGACAGAAGAGACCAGCACCCACCTCACTACAACCTCCTTTCAGGTAGTTGTAGAGAGCGGTAAGGTCTCCCCTCAGCCTCCTTTTCTCCAGGCTAAACAACCCCAGTTCCCTCAGCCGCTCCTCATAAGACTTGTGCTCCAGGCCCCTCACCAGCTTTGTTGCCCTTCTCTGGACTTGTGAAGTACATATCCCACTCCTGATGTCCGTTGCCTCATTTTCTATTATCTAGTGCTGAATGAGCTTAAAAAAGGAAGGCCAAGCTAGAGTGACTGATCTTTATCACAAGACAGTCTTAATTCCACCTTCCAGTTCTGACCTTCCAGGTCACTACACTGCTGTCACTGCGGTCATGAGTATCTTGTCTCTTCACAGCTCTTGTGGAGAATTTAATCAAAAGGAAGGAATTATTTCAAATGTTACTCCCAATTTTCTTCCTGTTACTTATTTATCATCTCAGTAAAATACAGACAGTAGTCAAGTGTACGTAAAAGTATAAATATTCTATCTATAGATCTACCTATCTAACTATATGTAAAATAACAGCTGAAGTGTTACATTTATTACATTTAACTTTGCTATAAGTAAAGGAAGGTGAAAATAGTATCTTTCATTCTTCTTTTTTTCCCCAACTCCACTCAAATGCAACCCAAACAACTTTCACAGATCTGAGCAAAGGAGGACAAGTCACCTCACTGAGGTCTGAATAATCTTCCAGAAGTTAAATAATGAGCATTACCAAAATAAGGCCTTAGAAAATTATATGCCTGGCACAAAAAATCATGATGTGGGCTTGAAAATGGATTTTTTTTTTTTTTTTTTTTAATTTCTGCAGAACTTGTCTTCTGCATTTGAACCAAAATGGGACTTCTAACTGTTTCAGCACCTAACATTGATGACTAGATAGCATTTTTTGATAAAGGTGTAAGAGAAGTGTGAAATGCAAGCGGGTCCTGGTCATATTTTCATTAAACCTCTTAACTAGGATTTAACAAAGTATCTAATAATTTTGGATGCTTTTGGTTTTGGCTGCAAAAGTTTGGTCCCTCTCATAGGGAAAGACAGTTATACAATATTAAGGATTCAGTCTTTAATACTTAAGGCTCCTATACTTCTTTTTTAACACTACTGGGTACCAATAATAGAGTTGGAAAGCCTTTTGCCTTTAAAAAAAAAAATGCTTCAAAATATTTGAACGAAGAAGATTTTCTGTTGAAAGCATTAGGTAGGAGGCAATGCACTACAGTAAACAAACACTGAAACTTTCTATTTTATTCCATCAGAGTAAGTCGTTTACATTTCATATGACACGCTAAATTCTTGTACTAAACAAACCGAAGAAACCGAGATGGAGTCAATGAACCAAAAACCTGGATTCTAAAAGCCGTTTATCTTTATGCCAGTCTGAGTCAAAAGTTCAATTCTGGGTATTCTCCTTCCTCAGAGCATTCAAATCTGGACCCAAAACTTTGTTGGAGCCAATCTCTTAAAACAGATGACTAATAAAACATAATGACACACACATACATACACGCACATATCTCCTTTTTAACATGCGGAGTATTAGCTGAGGGCCAGGATTATTTTAGATTTATTTTATGTATAAAGTGATTCAACTCTCCCTTCCCTGTCCTCCTCCCTTCTCCCAGTCTGGCCAAATCTTTGTGCTGGCTCCTACTGCTGCATAGCCAAATACTGCAGAAAGGAAGACAGCTTTTTTTTTTTTTTTTTGGTAGCAAAAATGTGGAAGTTTTGTTTTACTTTTTTCCCTGTGTTCATCAGTCAAATTAAACAGCTTAAAAATTGGTGCAAGCAAATGGCATCCAAAGTGCCCCTGTGCATTTTATAATTGCACCCAGCTGTGATTACAGACCCACAGAATATATTTTTGCATTTTCTTTTCTTTTGGTGCACTTCACTGGTGATTCACTCCCTAGAAGGGGTTCACCCCTTTTAGGAAAGAGAGAACTCACTGGTTTCATGACCTTTTATTTCTGCAGCAGAAATGGGTGAACTCACTTGGAATAAATATGAATCAAGCCAAAACATTACATAGGAAAAAATTAATTCCAAACCTGACCTTTCCGAGTCTTAGGGGGGGGGAAAAAAGAAGAAAAAAAAAAAAAGGTTGTGTGTCTCTGTCTTCTGACCAGTGCCCTACAATTTGCAAGCACCAAAATATCACAGCAGGGACTAAAGCTTTATGGATGCATGTCCTGGTGAAAAGCAGATGAATGGCAAAACAGAAAGACTCACAGTGCTATGGCCACCTTCCAGGTATGCACCAGGAGCGTGGTGGGGAAGCCCCTGCAGCCACCTGGAAATGCCTGGATGCCCTGGCTGCTTTGAAGCTGCCGGTACACCTTGCTGCTCTGAGCCACCTCACCACCACCACTTGTGGCTCAAAAGAGCTGGTGTGAGAAGAGCAGCACTTAAAAATATATGGCTGTTTTGCCCCCTATTTGATGCTGGGCTGTGGAGAACAGAGCAAAAGTGTGAGGCAAGGAGGTCCTCTTTGCTTGCCAGGGACACAAGAGTGTCCTGCGGGAAGCATCTCCCACCAGGCAGGAGTGCTGGCCTCAGATTTTTGTCCTCCTCTAAACAGGGGGTGACACGGCGCTGGTCCTGCGAGCTGCCTGAGGGAACAGGGAACCAGGGATGGGCTCTGCCTGTTGCATTTGCCCTGCTGTTGCTGCCACTTTCATACTATCTGGAACACCAAAAGATGGACATCTTTCATAAAAAAACCCCAAAACATACGTGACAGACAGTGGTTAATTTATAAATGTTTGTTGGAGTTAAGCTGTTTCAGTTCTGGGGCCGTCAGCCTAGCCGTCAGGCAGCGGGGTCTCAGCGGGCTGCCCCGGCTGCCATTTTGTGTCACCACTGCCGAGGCCGGCACAGCCACCCGGCTGGCAGGGGGCACGGTGGCAGGCGGCACTCCCTGCCCTGCTGCCGTTGCTGGTGTCAGGGCGAGGAGCGGGGCAGGGCCCGTGGCGGCCATGGAGCCATCGCTTCTGGCGAGCAGTAATAAAATGGCTGCCTGGGCAGCATCTCCTCAGGCCGAGTGGCGGGAACGTGCATCCTGCCTGAAGTAGTGAAGGGCTCTGTCAGAAAGTTAAAATGTGGTTAAAAGCAACATGCCTGGGAGCATGCCTTCACAGAAGTTACGGTGCATTTTTTGATTGGGTTTTTTTTGTGTTTTAGATGGCTGTTTTCAGGGCTTCCTCCCCACGCACCCAGTGGGTGGGGTTGCTGAGGGGGCACACAGGCCTAGCCCTGCCTGGCCACCCTCCCAGGCATCTTCATCACCTCAGGTCTTCACCCCTTCAGGTTTCATCAGGCTGAAACCTGGCATGTGGCTCAGATGGGCTTGAAATTAAAAAAAAAAAAAAAAAACCACAGGCTGACACAAACAAGTTTGTCAGTTTTTAAGAGTCGGGGTGAGCAAAGGCTGTAGTTTCTCTGTGAGGCCGAGATTTGTCTGTTGTCCTGTAATCCTCCCCTCGGCGATCACCATGTCTCACTGTGAAAGTATCAAGTTGGTGAAGTTTGGTACCAACCTACTTATAAACACTAAAGTATCTTGAAAGGACTTGAGGCAGAGGTTTGAGCACGGAGCTGACCACAGTCCAGGCTTCCCCACTCATGAGAGGTTTTCAATTTATTTTTTCCAATGACATTCCCAAAACGAAGTATGCTCTGCAGGGAGCAATTCAAGCAAGTGCTGGCTGCAAGCCTGGGACTACCTGGCCTACAGCTTTCTGTATGAAGGAGCTGTGCGTCCTAGAAACATGGCCCAGGGTTTTCAGTACCAGGATGACAGCGGTCCAGCAGAGCATCTGGGAGCCTTGCTTGAGATATGTCCTTCAACCTTTCTGCTTCGGAGTGGGGGAGCTCAGTCTGTGTGGGCTTTCCAACTGCTGGCCCTAGAGCAGCAACCTTGAAAGAGCCTGAATGACTCACAGCTCCAGATGCCATGAAGCCTAAAACCTTTTTGGTCCCAGCAGTTTTCAGAGAGGGGGGGTGGGGTGGGGTGGGGAAGAATTCTAGTTTTCCATACGTTTAGAGAACTTAAACTATTTTGCAATGAAAAAATATAGCTTGAGTTTGGAGAGCAGATCATTAGAAATGTCTAAAGGAAGCCTGGTGAACAAGAAAGCTGGAGCAGCAGGACTCATCAGGAAAGAGTGGAAAGATACCACAGAGCTGCTGAAGACGCACAAACCTTCTGAATGACACCACTGTTCTACCGCATCCCTCAGTACCTTGAGGAGGCTGGTATTTATGCTGACTTTAGGGAGGGAGGAGTACTTTGACTAGTTATCTAGTTGTTGCTACCTTGTTGGGAAAAAAAGATGTTTTCTGGAAGCAAATGTAATGGAATTTGCCTTACCTGCTTGATAACAAGGCATTCCTTCAAGGTGATAAATAGTGATGTCATGTTGATGTCTGATTGAAGTTTGAGCCTGGGTAATGAGCTGGAGTGAGAGTGAAAGGAGTTTTTCCAAACCTTGTCATGGAGTCTAAAAAATTCCAGCACTCTGCCCGTTGAGATAAGTTATTTCCCAGAGCATCCTGAGAAAAACACTAATGTGATTCATACTGGGAGGCCATAGTGCTGGACCTGCTGACCTGGTGAAATGAAAATTTAAAGGTACAAGTGTAAAATAATTTGTGTGATGAAGGCCTTTTTTACCCTTGCTATTTCCACTGCCTCGTATCTCAGTCTGCAGGGACTGTCTCAGCATGTGTGTATGAAAAGATGGCAAAAGGTCCCCATTTTTAGGCTCCTAATGAAAGCTCCACCATGCTGAAGGCTACAGAGTCCAACTACGTTAGATGTTGCAATTTTGGATTATCTTTAAAATCTCTCTGGTGATTTTTCCATTCAGAAAAATATCCTTGTGATACCAAGGGGGAATGATAAATTTTCTTAAAGAAACTATTTGTGTTGAAGGCTAGGTTTTTGTGACTTTTCTGAGACTACAAGATTGTTCCAGAGAGCTATAGTACTGTTTGAGTAATAGCAATGTGGTACCACCAGAATCAAAGATCCCTCAAATTTGCATACCTGTCTCTTGCATTGCTCAGTACTGAAGTGACTTCCCTGACTTATGCACAGGAGGTGGCAGTAATCTCAAGGCATGGTTCAGCTTTCCAGACATGCTCACATTCTCATAGAGAGAGAATATCACACAAGTGATATCCTGGCTTTGAGAGTAAAGCCAGGATATCACTCCTAACTAACAGTTGGCCACCAGTGCAGTTTATTAGAAACTCAGCTAGTTACCAAAGTGGGTTCTTTATCTTGGTGACCTTCTAAGGCAATCGGAGCCTTCTTGGAAGACCTTGAATCGGAAATGTTTGGATATAAGAAAAATAACACTGCACAGCACACAGTTCTGATCTTGCAGGGTTCACAGATTTGGGAGGCGCTGTACCATAGATAACTGTAGAAGGCAGCGCTGAGATACTGTAGCTGCTGCGTCAAGGTCATGATGTTCTGGGATCCAGTTAAAATTATACAAGATAGGCAATTTAGGAAGGAATTCACCTAGAGCTCACGAAGGAAAAAAAGTCATACGTGTTATGAGCTCAGTTACTCTGTAAGATTAATTTTCCACTATCTCGTGATCTTGTAATAAGAGCACAAAGTATTTTAAATGTTTGATTTGCTTATTGATCACAATTCTTGAGTCCTTACTATCTAAATCACAGTTAGAGGTTTGACTTTCATTTAACAGCAAAGTTGTGGGCTTGCCTTGGAGTATATGCTGGTTTCAATGGGTTGTGATTTCAGGGAGTGGGCAACAGTGAAACACGGAACAGGCATGTCTGATGCTCGGAAACCCATCTCCTTCCCTGGAGGTGATATGAATAGAAAAGGTGGTAATGACGCAGGTCCTGTAATCCAGAGCATTGATCCTTACCTCCTCCAACGTCATCATCATGCTCATTCGGATCACTGCACTATCTTTAATTCCTGGAACCTATACAGAGATAATGAGGAACGATACTGTGAGCTAGGGGAATTGCCTTTTGATGGAAAGCTTGATATTTTGGATGGGGGTGTAACAGGCCTATTCCTATCCTAATTCACTCCTAATTCCTATCTCCTGAAGGACAAGGAAAAAAAATTTAGCTATCTACTGTACTTTAAGAACTGCTTATATTACGCTCTGTAAACCAAAAACTTCTGCTGGCAAAAGGGATGGGATTTCATTGATGCTTTGAGCAAAGGCTTTCTTACAGGTATTACTAGATTCATGACCTGTGTAAGAGTAGGCTGGTGACTGGGGACTTATTCTGAGCTTAGAGCCCTGTTTTGCTAGCTAGAGTACAAATACCGAGTGAAAAGTGTAAAGAAGAGCTAAAGAACAGCTCACAGTCCAAACAGGCAAGATGAAGACTTGATTCCCTTAGAGCCAGCCGAAGAGTGGTTTGCAAACACTATGTTGGTACCAGTGTTTTGGTCTCCTTTTTCCTTTCCCTTTCCTTTATATTTAAAAACTTTGCCTGAGGAAGAATTAGGTAACCAAGAAAGACAAAAAAGAAAGAGGGAGCACAAGAGCAAAGGGCAATGGAGAAGCAGGAAGGGAGCAAGGCGGGGAGACTGAGAAGCTCAGTCAGTGAACAGATAAGAAATGTTGTCCATCAGAAAACTGTGAAAAGAAACTAGGCATAGATGGTTGCTGCAGTCCAGATGGTCCTTTGCTCAGATGCAGGTCTCCCTGTCTGCTGAAAAAGTCTCCCAGGCACATTCACGCTGCTCTGCTTCTGACTGCACTGGGAAGGGAAGGTCCAGGAAATTGGCCCTGATCCTCTGCGGGCTGCAGTGATTATGGCTGTCCGTGCTTGGTGCAAGCAGTGTAGCTCCAAAGCAGGCAGTGGAACTGCAGCAGCTGTGGCTGCCTGTGGGTCAGGTCTGAAGCTTTGTAGGATGGACTGTGCTTGCAGGTGTTACTGCAGAAATGGTATGGGGAGCAGAGCATCCTGTTCTAACGGTAGTCAAAGGACTCTTCTTGGGTGTAACCTTCTGCTTGCTTAGGAAGGAGATACTGTCTTGAGCATTTCTTCTTTTTCACAACATAAAAGATAAAGAAACTCCATGTGTGAGTCCTACATGCAGTTGAAGGATCAGAAAGCCCAGCTCTGTCTAAAGGGAGGCAACTGTGGTCACACGGGCACGATTGGTCACAGCATGCAGAAGTACAGGAGTACACAGGAGGTGTTTCAGAGGTTGGGGAGATAGCTCAGTAAGCCCAGGCCCCCTCCTATAAATTAAGAGCTTGGCTGTTGTGAGGGCAGAAATAAAGCAAAGGGCTAGCAAAACATGCTGTCCTGTGACCAGCCTCAATAAATGACAGGCAGAAACTGTCCTTGAGAGTGCCTTTATCTCCAGAGGTTGCAGAGAGTTAATGGGGTGGAGGGGGAAGGGTGTAAACAGTGCCTGTTTGGTTTCATACTTTATTTATTCTCTTTATGCTTTGTTTTCTGATGATAAAGGAGCTTTATGTGGGTATTGTAGCAAAGCAACTGATGAGTCATAAGGTTTGCAACTTCATTTTCCCCTCTGCTCTTTTTATTTTTTCCCTGATAGTTGCATCTCCTTCTCCCTTTCCGCCTTGCCACTCCTCTGCTGGCGCAGCAGAACGTGTTGTGCCTTTAAGAAGTGTGGTTTTTCAGAAGACTAATTCCTGAGCTTTGGCATGTGTTGAGGCATGCCCTAAGTTTTGTGGTGTGGTTTATGAAAAACTAAAGTGCATTCGTCTGGGGAGGTTTTTAACTCCTTTTTGCCATAGACACACTTTACCTCGTTGTTCTTTGGTTGCAAAGTGTACAGCATTCAGCATTTCCACAGGGATTTCTGCTGTCTTTTCCAAAAGAGGAGGGGAGATAAAGTGAACTAGTGGGCTTCCCCCCCCCCCAGTTAAAACTTATATTTATTGAATTGTTTTTTACATGGCAAAGCTCTGGTGAATAAAGCTGAGATAGCAAATTTTCTTGCTGATTATATCCTCCCACTGGCACCAATATCTCTGCAGTGTTAACCTGTCATTGCAGTAGCAGAACAGTGTAGCCGAAGACACGTTGACCCATAGCAATCACAGCATTGGCAGCTTTATTTGAATTTCTTAATGTTCCCATTCATGAACATTACTTTTTGCTTCCTTTCCCCTCTCATCACTGTCAAAAAGAAACTTGTAAGAAGACAATATGATTGTACTGTAAAAATTAACATAGCATTACATAAATAAAATGTAGGGGGGGGGGTTGTTGTTTTTGGGGTTGGGTTTTTTGTTTTTGTTTTTTTTTTTAGCAAACCTCCTTCATTTGAAACCAAGTGTATGCTTGGGGAGATCAGCCTGGATTTTTTTTAACATTTGCTAGGGGCAGCAATGCGGTCTTTAAACCACAGCTCCCAGCAAGAACTTTGCAGGCATTGCAGGCATACCGGGAGGTAACTACAGAGTTACCCTTGGTGATTATTTTAAAAGCCATGTTTGCTACAAGGTGCTAGATCTGTATGCTAAAGTTGTCTTGTAATAACAGCATAAATCCTCTTGGGCTGTCAGCCTCTATTCATGTACCTGTACGTTGTTTTAGGCCTCAAGATAGCAACTAAGTCCAGGTGAGCAGAATTCCCCTACGTCTCCAGCACTGTGGCGGCTCCGGGACTTACCATGGAGTCACCCGCAGGATGTGGGCCCCACAGATGAAAGAACGGTTTCTAGTAGAGACAGGCCTGTTTTTATGAGGAGAGATGTTGGAGGGGAAGGGAGGGAGCAGGAGCTAGGGCTGGATGTGCCTTCCACACTGAGATGGTTGTGTGGCTTTGATTAAATCACTTAACCTTTGAGCTGCAGGTTTCATGTGAGTGAAATAGTAGTATTAGCACAGTGTACGGCATGCTGCGATTAAATGAATTAACATAATAGTACTTTACAGTCTCAGCTTTGTAAATGTGCTGAGTGCAGTTGTTCTATTTAAGAAGCTTGTGCTTGTTATTGAGCCTACGGGAAGGCCCCCACCAATCCCCCGTCCTCCCCTCCCTCCCAATTAGCCTGGTCAGTGCTCTTAGCCCTCTCCATGACCAATAGCGAGCAATCTCTGCCGCTTAGCCTCTCAATCTTGAAGCAGTGCTGTATTGCGACAACTCTCTTCACCAGTGGCTACAGAGGAACGGCTGCACTGCAAGTCCTGGCGAGGAGCTTTGTCTTCTGCATCACTCTCCGGTTGCCTGGGCCCAGGGAGTCCCTGGGTACACAGTCCTTGCAGCATCCCCTCAGGACTGTGCTGGAAGGGGGATAGAGGTCCTGGGATCTCTTGACATCTCTGCCACCTGCTCACGGGGTGGCCTGGGCAAGTCACATCACCTTTCTCTTCTTCATTCTTAATGCTGAAGTGCAGATTGTATCCTTTATCTTCATACCCAAGAGCTGCTCAGGCTGAATTAATGAATGCCATGAAGTCAAGGATGTCCGTGGACACACAGCACAATGTAAATGTGAAGTATTACTCTGTAATTATGGGTGGAGGTAACCCTTGTTGAAAATGGTTTATTTTATCATAAATCAACATTTGATCAGGTGGAATTGTAGGAAGGCGGAAGAAGTGTAGAGAAAGCCTGTCCTCTTACCTCAATCCAAAATTTTTCAGGAAACTGGAATGCTGCCTCTCCCATGTGTTTTGTGCATGTGTCAACTCTGAATCTAGTTCTGGTTAGTGAGATTGATGGGGTGGCGTAAAAATAGTCTGACTTCTATAGGTGTAATATTTCAATATACAGCCGGAAAGAGGTCCTTTTTTTTTTTTTCTTCTCTTGGTATTCAGCATTTTATGAGGAAGCAAAGTACTGCTTTTTGCAGTGTTGTCTGGTGTACCCAAGGTTGACAAAGCAGCTCCCTGGGTTCAGTCAGTTAGCTAGTCGAGGATTTTAGGAAAAAAAGCAGATGAAACTTTATTATGTAGCTGCTGACATACTGGCATCATCGGGGTACAGTTTATAAAGTCTCCGGTGCTGCCGAGGGATCAAAGAGTTAAAAATTCCAAGGGTTTAATCCAGTATAATAACATTTTGCAAGGCCTATCAAATTCACAGCAAGTGAGAAGCAGAAAAGCAACTGAGCTAGGTGGAAAATGAAATTAGATGGAATTATATTGCCACAGGTTTATCTAACTAGTTGTTTCACTTACCAGCAGATGCACATTTATCTGAGCCCTCAGCAGAAGCTCGGACTGAGTTGTGCTCCCCTGCTCTTCCGGGCTGTATTACCCACAGAAACGGAGCGCCCTTCATCCAATTTGAACAAGCAGTGTTCTGCTGTATCTATTTTTGGTCACTGATTTGTATGCTGTAGAAGCCATCTTATTCCTTAGAATACAGCCATATATTGTTGTGTTTGTTTTCCTTTTGCTGCTGTGTATATAGTGGATTGTTGTTTGTTTGTTTGAAGGATTTAAACATTTGGAAGAGACTGGGGATAGCGATGTCTCTGTACATAGGTTAGATGTGGAGCTGCGGGTTCCTTCCAAAGTGAAACGTTATGTGCCATCTACTGTGATGCTCATTTGTATACTTGAGTGTTTTGGTAGGGGAAGGACAATCGATACAACGCTAATCCAGGCAGCTGGATAAAACTGCTACTGCTAAAATGAGCACAAGGTAGAAATTGATTTATTTTCCTAGGTAGTTCTGCAACTGGCTCCCATGGAGGTAATACCAAATACAAATTTTGGAAGTAAATAGTTACATGCAATAAGCTTAGCTGGGTTTAGCTGAGTAGTGAGAAGAATCAGTTTTTACTAAAATATGTCAGTAAATGATGCACATAGGGCAGATCTCGCTGTGACAAATTCAGTTCTCCTGTAATGTAAGCTTTGCCATATTATTTGGATACAAACAAATCCAATTATAGCCTGAATCTAGACAATAGGTTATCACAGATGAAAAGAGTAAGTAGAAAGTGGGAAAAAAAAGAAAGGGTAAGTTCTTCTGTATGGCAGCCCCCTTCCAGTGAGTGGAAGGTAACTGCAAGGAGCCCTCGTGGCTTTTACCACTATTTGCAGACCAATGCCGTAGCAACAGAAGAGCAGTTCTTGGGCTGTGGCTCAGTCTATTGCAAACAGTTTCATTTCTGAGAAAGCTAATCGCTGTTTTGTTACATTACTTCCCAGCAGACAAGCCAGGCACTCCTGAATTTAAAACAGAACCGCAAGTGAGTGACAGTGAGCTAAGCATGGGCTGGAGTCTTGTAGCAGCATATCCTTCAACTCCAGTGCTGCAGTCAGAGAGAGAGAAGATTTTTCCTTTGAAGATAAGACACCTGGGGTTTTTGTGGAAACTAAGTATGCCCTGAGTTGTGCAGCTGTTATCTCGATTTAAAAAAAAAAAAAAAAAAAAAAGGCAGAGAAAGACAAAGCATCTCGCTCTTCTATGCACCACCACCAAAAACTCCTCAAAATGCTAAAACCCAAACCAGCATTTTTCATTCTGCAGTTGTGTTGCTTGAGAATACTTTCTGTCTGGTGGCTTACGTGACACTTTCAGCCGAAGCAGCCTCCCAGGCGAGCCGTGAGGCTGTGCTGTGTGTGTACGGCAGAGAGGGATTGCGGGAGTGTGCATATGTATATGTATGAGTGAGGGAGCGAGAGCGCGTGTGTGCAGTGTCGTAACGTGGCAGGGCACAGGCAGTTATGAAACTTTCCAATAAAGTCTCAGTGCGTCAGTATTTGTTGCTTGGGTG
>VYZV01001884.1:100461-128404 GCA_013401275.1 Pandion haliaetus | reverse complement strand
CCAGTTTCATTTCCATTTATGAGTGCAGAGAGAAAGAGGGAGAGGTTGAGAAATGCTAGCAGACCCCCCCCAAGCCGCTGGAGGAGCCGAGCAGTTCCCACGACAGGTGGAGCACGCCACTGCTGCGGCGGCGCTGAGCGAGATTCCCGGGTCGTGGTGCCCGGGGACAGGGGGAGGGGAAGCCCTCGTACTCAGGGCAGCTGCGGTTGTTAGGGGCCCCTTCAAAGTGCTGCAGCAGCAGCCAGAAGTTCGACTTTGATTTTTTGAAAGGACTGGAGAAATTATTAACCACAGTTGATGACGTCAGAGTTGATCTGATTAAAGGTTTGTTTTCTTGCTGGCAGAGGTGTGCTCCGTAGAGACTGGTTCTCTCTTCTTTTTTTTTTAAGTTTCTTTTTTGAACAGCAAACGGAGGGAACTGCTCGCATTGCTGCTGCTGCTGCTGCCGCTGCTCCAGCTGCGTGTGTGTGTGTGTAAACAGGATGGTGTATCTGTAGCTGCCACGCGCAAACACACATTTGACCATGAGGACTCTTCGCAGGTTGAAGTTCATGAGTTCGCCCAGCCTCAGTGATCTGGGCAAGAGAGAGCAGGCAGCCTTGGATGAGCGGGGGACCCAGCAGCGACGGGCCTGCTCCAACGCTACCTGGAACAGGTAAGGTCTCGCACGATGTGCCGACACCCCTGCAGCCTCTCCATGCTCCTGCGGCCGTGATTAACGTGCAGGTAGCCGCTCCATCGGCTTGCAGGCTAGGCTGCCTTGCTCCCAGCTTGGCAAGGTTACAGTACGTCAGGCTTCTGCGTTAGCGTGTTACATGTACTGGAGTTTGCGTTCAAGTAAAAGACGGGAGCGGCTTTTTCCCCATTGCTGTTAACCTTTCTCTGAAGGCTGATAGCAAAGAGCCTTTCCTGCAGATGGCTCAGCCCGCTCTTCCTTGTGATGGACAAGGACTTATTTCACAGGGTCCAGCTACAAATTTGTCTTTGTGTCTGTCTAGATATTCTCATTCGAGGTTGATTTGGTTTATTTTAGTTTAAAAAAATTTACATATACACAACTATTAAAATACATTATTTTTATCAGCATAACTATATATATTGCTGGTTGTTGATACAAATATGACAAAGTCTACTCAATTTACATTAATACAAGTATATCTGTGCGTGTGTATATGTGCGCACGCAAGAACATGCACTTTGGGCAGGGAAAAAATAAGCTTTGATTGTTTCCTTCATTGTGTTTATACATTTGAATTTTATTACTGTTTGACAAAAAAACCCATGCAAACATTTTGTTGTGAATGTGTCACTTAGCACAGATATTCAGAAAGCATCTTAATGACTGTTTTGGTGACATTCTTAAAGATGAGTCTAAGTTGTTAGGAGTTATATTCTTACATCCTTTTTGAAAACGAAATGTCATCTGCTGGGTCACAGCTTGGAAAGCGTCATTCATAATGTTTTATAATTGTATGGCTGTAGAGCTGTAAGAGGAAAAATACCAGTGGACTATAGACACATTTGTTAAAGGTATTTCAGTTTTGAGAAAAAAAGAATTATAAAATATCACATCTTCTGTCCCTCTCACCACTTGATTTGTGGTTTCACGTCTGCATTATGAATTAGTTTTTGAATGCCAGCAGCACACCAAGCACTGAAACTGTACTGGTCACAAAAGAGTCTGAGTTTCTGTTCAAATACTGTGCTATTTATATGACCCAGAGTTGCACCCGAGGTCTGAATGGTGGTGGTAATTAGAGGCTAGATTGGGCCACCTTGGCTTGCACCGGTTGGGACTTCATTTGGCCAGTAGCCCCATGGGAAGCAGCAGGGGGTAAGATACTCCTTGGTGTGAACCAAGGTGACAGAATATGTTCCCCAGAGCCTTTTTGTGATGGTGTGCTGACAGCTTTTGTTGGCAGGGATTAGCGTTTCCAGGTTTTGCTTGTGGAGAGGTCGCTGTGGAAGTGGATGCAAATGGAGAGCAGGTTAGGCACCAGGTTTGCTGGAAGGGGGAGAGCTCCAGGCTTAGGGGTTGCTGATCTTCAAACCAGAAGGTTTTCCTAAGTGAGCTGGAGCAAGAGTTTGTTATTTTTAATTTGGACAGGACAGGTATAGCTCTGGCCAGAAGTGGTTGCTGATCAGCAAGCTAGACGTCTGCATGTTTCGTCCAAATGATTAGACAACAGTCCCATTGCCTCTTCCTGGAATAGGTGTCCGCAAGTCATCCTGTCACTGGTTTGCGTGAACTCAGGCCTAACTGTGCTTTCCTGCAATGGGTTGCCTTTTCCCTGTGCAGGGATCACCGGGCCGTCCCTGCCATTTGGTGGCACGTGCCTCTGAAATGCCTTGGGAACGCTGGCAGGGCTGCTGTTGTGGGGTGGCAGGCTGGTGCTACCTGTGGTGGCAAGTCAAGTGGGCATTGGGTGTCTGCGCTAACAGCTGCCTAAAGCTATGGCAAGTACTGCAGATTATGGGCCAGTTGCACTGCATGGGCAAAGGGAAGGCCATTTATTTCTTATTTAATAGTGCAAAGCTTTCTCCTGAGTGGAAGAGAGAGTGAGGGTAATTCTTCTTTCAGGTGCAAAAAGACTTGTATCCTCTCTGGAGCTTATCCTCAGGAATGCCAGGGCTTAAATGATGGTGGATTAGTTGTATTAAGAAGTTATCCACTGTAGCTTCTGCCTATCACCATTGCGTGCCCATTTTGGCATGTGTAACAGGGTCTGGTCTTGAGGGAGTCAGTGTTCAGCTCTCCTGGAGGGACTGTAACATCGATGTGGCAAACTCGGCACCTAAATTTTGACTCCCCAGAAATCTTGGGTGGGTTTTGAAAATCCTGGGCTGTGGCAGGTATTTTCTTTTTCCCCTGCAAAATTAAAACATCACAACAGAGGACTAGCATGCCATACTTTATTTTATGGGAATATTTGTTCTACCAAATGAAAGGATTGCCTGTGCTGTTTTGTTCTGTGCAATATTGAGCGTAAGAGCTTGCTGATCAAGGAAGTCGAGATGCACCAGCAGAGCTCTTACCTCTCACCAAGCCTGGCTGTTCTATATTTAAATGTCTGCTGGTTTCTTGCCTAATGTTAGCAGCTGTGCCTGGGTGTGGCATGTGTGTATCTGCTTTAGAAAGAGGCTTTGAACCAAGTTCATCAAAAACGATGGAGGGAAGGGTAAAGCACAACCCCATGGCAGGCCCTGCCCCGCACGAGACTACTGATCCCACGCTGTTGAAAGTCAGCCCTTTGAGGTGGAGCGCGGATGCTGCTTTGGCCCTACCAGGGACCGTGCTGACACACTGCCGAGCCGCAGTTTTGCTGGTGGGGTCTTCTGCAAGCTAGCAGCTCTGTCACTGCAGGCTTTTTTCTGAGGAGGCTGTGCAGCTCCCCTTCTGCAATTGGCTTGTGTGTGGCCGCAGTCTGGCTGCCCAGCGACATCGCCTCCGCCACCTCCACTCTGTTCAGACGGGTCTCAGCCCTCAGACTGTTTATACCAGAGGATGCCTGCTGCTTTCTGACACCAGGGGAGGGCAAACTGCAGGAGCCTAATCGCAGGGTTCAGTGTGCAGGGGCCATGTAGCACTTGGTGCTAGCAAGGAAGGTCTCTTCCTCCCTGATAACTTTCCTTCACCTCCCATCTAAAATGCTGTAAAACTTCTCGACACTGTTAGATCAAAGGGAAATCGGTGCTGAGCTGCTGTCTGCTACTATGCAAATTAGACTTTATATCACGGCTTTTTCTGAGCTTGCTTTCCCATGAACCCCAAAAGATCTGTACAGCAACACACCGGCAGTGCATGTTAACTAGCAACCAACAGCAACATAGTGGAACAATACAGTTTCGTTACAGCTCACAGAATTTGCATTGGATTAAAATAGTTTAGATTTTTTCACTAGCATTGTCTTCAATTCCTTTTCTCTCCGCCTTTTCTGCTTCAGGCAAAAAATGAGGGCTGAATGCTGACTAACCCAANAAGGCAGGGGCTCTCAGGGCAAATAAAATCCATTGTGAGGTTTTCATTCTGACTGAGCTAGTACAGGCTGCGTAATCAGGATCTGATACTGTCTGAGTTGTGCTGTGGGAAAGCCTCCAGCCAAAGGCACTTAGATCCTCTTTGGTTTAAGAAAATGGGGAAAATTCATGGAAACATGAAGGATTAGGAGATGGCAAAGAAAAGGTGGAGAAAACACAGCTGTGATGCCTGTGACCTTGTGGAGATCAGCAGTAAATCCAAGCAGACATATGGAATCAGAAGGAGGTTTATGGATTGGGCTAATTTTTACAGGGTTGTAATAAGCACAATAAGTTGCTGTAAAGTAATTTTTACAGTCATGGGAAGCATTTTTCATCTTCTTATTAAAAATGAACATTTTTTCAGATCACAGTGGGACTTTTCTAGTGGAGAAAACATTCCAGACCAGCATATTTACCTGACTTCTACTCAGAAATTTTCTTTCTTCCAATATTTAGTGTTTATTTAGAAATATTTTTGCCTGTCTGAGAATCACCTTCTTTTTACTGACCCTTTATTTGGAGCTCTCTTTGGAGCATTTGGCTGTATGTGTCCATGGGGGGCAGAGAGAGCTGAGCTGTGTGGTGGGGAGGAGGGACGGGGAAGTGAAGGGGACTTCCCAGCTGGTCAAGCCACCAGTGCACCATGGAGCACGTGCCAGCCTTGACTATAGTAATAGAAAGTGGTGGTGGTGGTGGAGAATTGCTGCTCCCCATAGCCCTCCAGACATATTTATACTTGCTTTTGAATGCAGGTATATCTGGAAGCAAAAATCTCCTTAGTCCTGCACTCCGTAGAGATACTCTTAGTAACACCTCAGGGAAGTCCCTTCACCTGTCTGTCTCAACTTCTTCATATGTAAGAGTAATGTTTATAGTTGGTAAAGTTAGTGAACTAATGCCTCTCAAACTCTTTGAAGACAGAGTTTTGCAGACCAGCTTATTTTCACTTGTATGATCCAGTGTGTAATTGCAGCCTATCCCTCTTTGCAGATCGCTTTACCTTCGATAGAAATTTCAGAAATGTAAGTAAACTAGCAGCCACAAGCTTATTTTGAAAGGGTCAAGGCCTCGTGGAAAGCCTGTGGAGTTGCAGCTGGACTGATGCTGTGCTGAAAATGGGCTCTTCCTGACTGGATTAAGCTAATTCAGAAAAATGAGGTTTTATTCTGGAGCGAGGGTGTCTTCAAGGAGGTTCTGATGCAAGTATATCAGGTTAATTATTGTTAATTAGCTATTCCCATAACTGTCCAGAGGAAATGCTCCCTAAGTCACTTAGTCCCTTTTGAATGAAAATGTTGCCTTTAACTACCTGATACTCGCAGGGTGTGATTATTCGCACAGCATTGTTTTTGCTCATGGGCTTCACCTGGAGCTCTGGAAAGGGGAGAATCTGCAAACACTAAATAAAAAATGCTGTGCTATGTTCACTCATGCTGTTTGCATACAAAGATAGTGACTGCTTTAGAGAACCAAAACTACCTGTGCGCTGTGCATGAATGAAAATGTGGGCCACTCCACTTGCTTTGCCAGGAAATGCAGAGCTGGGAGGGCCATGGCCATGGTTGAAGCAAACAGAAGGTGAGGATTCAGGCAGAGACTTCAGCTCTGTGGACAAACTGATTCTGACCTGGCAGAAAACAGTGTTTCAATCACAATAGTTTTTCATTCTTGGCTTCTTAAAAATGTCAGTGAAAGAACAGGGGTAGGTGGTACTTCAGTGCTGGAGGGAGCCAGCCTCCCACCCACCGAAGGCAGTGGTGTCTGGGTGGACAACTAGCAACTCAAGGGAAATCTATGTTTTGGTGGTATTGAGCTACTTGGGCAGCGGCTTTCTATTATGAAAAAATCAGAATAATAAACCCCACCCTCCCCATCTTGGCACTCACACTGTTAGGCTGGTTGGGAGTGTCGTCAGCGAGCATCCAACTTTGTGCTCTGGCAGTTTACACCTTCCAGATTCCTTCCTACTGAAGTGAACGGTGGGGAAGGTCTGCACTGTGTGTGCTGGAGCTGCCATTCCCCACATTCCAGGCAGCTGAATAGCGAGTCCTGGAGCTGCCACCTCCTCTGGAGGATCGGGCAAATCTAGAATGAGTGGTCTCTCCAAAGAAGTGAAGTTTCTTGGTCTGCTTGGTTAGTTTTTGTTGCTGTGAGTGCCTTCTTGGCTGTAGGTAGTTTTGTTTTGGTAATTGGTGGCCACAGTGGGATAAATAAGTACAATGCATTGCTGTAGCCGTCTGACATTTTGTCTTCATTCTAAAGGCAACCCCCCCAAAAAAACCCTGGTGTCTGTAGTTATCCCATCCTGATTTCCCCTCCTACTGCCAGCCTGCTCTAGCCATGCTTCTCTCTTCCCTGCCCACCCACTGACCCATGGGAAGCCTCCTCCTGGGCTTATTTCTGCCCTGCTGCTGGTCTCTCAAAATGTTTTCTTCTAGCTATAGTCTTCAGGCCAAGAGTGACCTATGGCATATGTTTTTAAGGAAACGTGCCAGCACAATGTGTCTTAGTGCTTGGACTCAGGTTAAGTAATACTGCCACAGCAATTTACCTCGATTCATACCGGTTGAGGAGATGGGTAATGAATTGGTGTTGCGCTTTCAAGAAATGCCGTAATCCTGTAACTCAGAGATTTGCCTTTTCTAGCAGTGTGAGGGTGGCTGTAGCTTGTTTCAAAGGTGCACTGCTCAGGTGCACAGAGCTTCCAGGTTCCCATTGTTTCTAGCAGAAGATACTGGCAGGGGAACATTGGATATTGCTTATTTTCTTAAGTAGGAGAAAGTGCAGCACTGCAGGAGTAGGAGGTTCTGTGCTTCCATGGAAAATATGTCTGTTGGTACAATATAGCAAACCAGAAGCATTTGTAACCCTGGACATACAGTGTGAGGTCTGGTCTTGATTGGAAACTGGAACCTTACTTAGTACTGAGTATGGGCAGTTCAGAAACTGACCTTTTGGGGGGGCTCTTTTGGGTTCTTTTTTGTCTCTGCGGTGCTGTGTTCTTGTGCACACATTTACAGGCACAGCAACTATAGGCAAGGTGTTCAGAGTAATATCAGTGCATGAGTGCACCCATTATTAACTTTCATGTTGTAAAAGAGTTACAGAGGGAGTTTACGAGGCATTTTCAGTTCAGGTTAACTATTAAAATATAAGTTTAATTAGTGGAGGCTGGTCGCAGGCGCAAGTAAAGGTGATCCACCCACCTCAAGCATCTTGTAGGACTTCTGTGTGTAAGAAGCAGCTCAGATTTTCTTTACAACAAAAGGTTGTACCATTCTGACTAAACCCTTTTAACAATCACTCATTATAGAAACCATAGCGTAACTTTGATTTAAGTAAGGGTTGGGCTTGTTTTTTTCATTAGCTTGAGGTAACTAAGAAGATTTAAGCTAGCTTTTTACTATCCTGACACCAACTTATGCCACTGATAGCATCCCGGTTATTCTGATTCTTCTTTGTTGCCTCTTGAGCAAGTGTGGAGGACCACATTATGGTGGCATTCCCATGTCACCTGCAGCCTGGGGCTGCATACCTGCACCCTGCATGCAAGCACTGCTGTCTGCGATGGCAAGGAAAGGCAGGTGGTCAATGTAGCAGGGCCAGGACTTGTTTTCCAGACAATGCAGTTGTCCCTCACTGCAAGGGAGATCCCAGGCAGATTAAAAGATCACTTCTAGGATGTTTTATGTACGTGCAGTTCTACTGCACAGGCAATAACTTAAAAGCTCACAACCTGTCCCCTTAGTTCGTGTTAAAAAAGCTTGCTCTCCCTTACTTCTTTGAGGAATAATAATGGACCTGTTAAGCTAGAAAGAGAAAACCTCCCCCTCATTTAGAAAGGAGTGCCAGAGAAAAGGAGAGAGAGCATGTTGACTTTTAGGAGAGATATTTAGTCATTCTTCTCTGCAGAAGGCTGGCAGGGAACATTGCAAAGTTCATTTCCGAATCAGAAGAGCATGTAAAGACTGCTTGTTTTATTCACTACATTAATCGTACTTCACATATTACTCATAATATTAAAATACCCAAGTCGCTTCACTGTATACCAGAGGCATTTAGCTGCCAATTTTCAAATAATCGTAAATTTGAGTGTGTCTGTCTGAACCAGCCAAAATAAGCTGGGTTAGATCATAAGTGTATGTCTATGCATGTGGGTGTAGGGGGGAAAGAGGGACCACCATGGCGGGAGGAGTACTTAAAGCTTTGGAAACGTCATCAAAGGAGCAAAAGAGAAAAGAGGATAACGGTTCCTATTTTTATCTGCTTGTGCATTTCTCTACGGTGGGTCATATCCTTCACCTGCCACTTTGAATTTCCTTTTTCCACAGATGAACATGGCTGAGCTTTTCTAACAGTGCATCTCTTTGCTGTTCAGCATTGCTGTGTGTCTGCATTTCAAATGTCTCAGTGAATAGTGTTGGGCTTACCTTCCAGCCCATTCCTCTGCTCCCAGCAAGCATAGAAAGGAGTTGCCTTACCATGGACCTGGGAAGGTTTAATGTGTGTGCTTGAGGTCCCCAGGCACACTCCACTGCCACCTGGCATAGTGCCTGCAATGACAGCCCCTTGCAGTGGGAGCAGCTGTGTGTGGCTAGATCTGGCGCTGGAGCTGACACCAGGCCAGAGCTGACCAAGCTTGTCTGCCAGTAGGAATCAGGCTTCCTCCCTCTGGAGACCTTAGAAACCAGATATCACCTTTAGCTCTTCTTCACAGGACATGGCAACCCCAGATCCTGGTACCTCCAGGATGGGCAAATCTGGTCCTGGTTTTGCTTTCCAGAGCTCCAAAGCTGGTTGCTGCTCCAGTGTGCCAGACTCCAGTACAGTGTGGGCAGGAGGAGGTCTTCTGTAAAGCTCTGAAAAATGATATTGCGAAGTCACTGGTAAAACTAGATCCCCAGGAGAGATGTGCATGCTGTAGCTTCTTATTCTTGGAAGGTCTTTTCAGTAGATGTTCTAGGAGTGAGATTCAGTTTGGTGGCTCCTAAATACACCTCTGGAGTGTCCCTGAGGCTGGTTGTTGCTGTTCCTTGCTCCTGCTGAGTACAGGCTGAGAGGTGGCATGCAGAATGAGAGACACCCAGGGAGATGGTGCAGAGCAGGAAGACTTCTGCCCTGTGTTTTTTGTAATATGACTTAAGATGTCATCTCTCCTTCTCAGGTGCAACCTTGAGGCCTGTGCCAAATTCTGTATTTTCCCTTTGCGATTAGTAGGATTGTGAGGGAAGAAAAAACCAGTGACAGTGATGACATGTAATACTGCTATTGATAATGACACTCATTGCTTTTGTTATGATTTTCATAAATACATCTTAAAATACCCTTTAGTGGTCAGTGTCATAATCTTTATTTTACACGTGGGGTAACTGAGTCAGACAGAAATGAAATAACTTGCATTCACTGCCAGGGGTAGGAATGGTCATTTCAGTAAAAACAGTCATATCAGAAATTGAGTAGCAGCAGTAGAGCAGTGCAGCAGATAAAGGCTGCTTTCTTATGTATTAGCGTCAGGAAGCTAAAGCATCTCTGTGCATGTCGAATAAAGGCTGAGCTTACCCTGCAGTATGTTTTTGGTCACTAAAAGATGCTCCTTCTACCCCAGCTGAAACCTAGAAGACCTTCATGTTTTGGGGACTTCCACTACATAGTTAAATGTGGTAGAAATTGCCAAGCAGTTCCAAAAGTGGAGGAGTGGCGATGACCTGACAGATGGAGGGGGACCGTGTGAGTCTTCTTTCCTTTTGGAGTCAAAGCTGCGAGGCTACAAAAGGTGGCACTGGGTTGGGGAAGGGGAAGGAGACTTCTGCTCCCTTCTACTAATGCTGGAACAGGTTTGGTCTCACCTTTAACTGGCATTTCTTTACCTTTGTCCTCAGACTTAAGCTCAGTGATTTAGACTGATGTGTCATCACACTAATTGTGTCAGGTGTGTTTCAGGAGCATTTCAGAGCTTAGTCTTGAAGCACATACTCATTTCAGTAACCCTTTGAGGTGCAGTCTTTAGGTTCATGGGACCAGTAAGCATCCTTGCTAAGCACATGGATTGCCAGGTACCTGCAGTACCTGGTACATTTTTGCCATTCAGCATCCTAGAATTTATGGGGCTGATGGCCATATGCCCCAGGGATGGACAGCATTGGATATGTGACTTTCTGTTAAGCTAGAGAATCTTGTGGTCTCAATCCTGCCTTCGGTTGCGTCTCGTTGCAGCAGAAAGTCACCACCTCTAAGCAACATCTGCTTGTAGAACAGTTACAAATGGCATTGAAAATGAAAAGGAAGCATTTTTGTGGGACAGATGGTTGGCCTATGTTGAGCACATTGCTGCCTCTCTCGCTGTCTACCTTAGAAAATCTAGACCTGTTGTTCTTTCAGCGCAACCTTGGTTTTCCTTTAGCTAAAGCAAGAGCGTAAATCTTTGAGCAATGAGTAGGTGGTAATAGGAAACAGTCTTAGTAACCAGTTGCCCCTTTTCTATTGTTTAATTTTTGAAAATTAATAAGAAATTGGTTACATTGAGTTAAAATTCATAATTGTCCAGTGTTTCATTTATTTTTTTTTTAAAGAAGTAACCATTCTTGAGACTACATTCTAGTAAAGGGATGCTATTTTGGGGGTTAAACTTCAGATATAGTGTCCAGCCTGGATAAATACTGATTCGTTGATAAAGAAATCAAGTAACCATAGCTCAGACAAATACGTGCCAACAATGCCAGGAATATCGTCACTGATCTCATAGTGAGGCTGTTAATTGTCTCTGTGGTGAGCCATAGAGACAAAAATATCTTTAAAATACTTCAAATATATTTAATATATGAATATATTAAAAGTTATACTTAATATACTTGAAGTACCTAAAATACATAAGCCTACATTTTCTGAAATTACTGATTTCAACAAATCAAAAAGAACTGATTTTCAAAGATGTCATCTATTTTCCAGGCAATACTTCCCTTTAAGGCATCTGGGATGGGGTACCAGAAGACATCTATGGCTTTTAAAAAGGTCTTGCAGTGTCTAGGCAGAGATGTTAGGCTTACTGTGGAAGTGATACCCTTCTAAAATGTGATTGGGTGCTAATGACTTCTAATGTCCTCTTTCAGTATCCACAATGGAGTAATAGCAGTGTTCCAGCGTAAGGGTCTCCCAGACCATGAACTTTACAACCTCAATGAAGGAGTCAGGTAAGAGACTCAACTCTATACAAGGTGTTATTAGCCAGTGTGCACGGTACTGTTTGCTAGCACTTGCATTTGAAAACTTCTACAGCAGTATTATGGGTTTTTTTTCCCCAGTGGTGGTTTCAACCAATCTAGTCAATTGGGCCTTAGTGAACAGCTGTTGCTGATGTGTGTCGACACCTCGTTGTGTAGTTCGAGCTGGGTTCCTCCTTCTGTGGAGGAGGTACTTAGCCATGAGGAGGACGGATTATTGCAGAGTCTGTCTTGATGTACTGGATTGAAATTAAGGAAGGGAAAACCTGGACCTCTCTAGTAATGCAGTCCTATTCCACAGCAAAGGTGCTGCCCATTCATAGGTTCCAGGTGTAGCTCTGAGGTGCTTCACTTGCATCCATGGAGGATGTAAAGCCTCCAAGCACTCAGTGCAACACGGCAAGGAAAGATGTCCTGCCTGGTGGTCCCTTACACCTAGCTGCTCCTTCTGCAAAGGCTGAATGTGCTGTAGATGTTACAAAGCTGTCTTGTCAGCACAATGAACTGAGGTTCCTATTTCTTTCTCATACTGATGGTGTTCGCTGTTCGGTGGTGATGCTGTTCGCAACAGACTAAATATAGACCAGTGAGATGCATAATGGGAACTTTTTCCCTAAAAAAAAGAAAAAGGTGAAAACCCTGCCATTCGAGTTATTTAAGTTATAGTTGCAAAGAAATATTTACCAAGAGATAAGCTGATATCTGGATTTACAGCACTTTACTTTTTGCTACTTTTTTAGCACGTACTATTATTTACTAAACCCTCTCTCACTGACAAGGGCAAGGTAGCAGATTTCCTTTTAGAAATTTGTCCCAACGCTTTGAAGAATAAATGGTGGAAAAGAAGCTGCACTTAGAAAAGACAGACAGCTTATTACATTCCCTGGCTGTCCTCAGATAAGAGCCTCAGTGATTCCCTTTCCCTTACTGCTTATTTCCACTCTGTCCGGGCACTGGAGTCTGACAAAATCCACAGAATATCCAGATATTCTGGGACTGTCTGTCCCTGTCTGGTTCCCAGTCTGGGATAGCCGGCCCAGTCTGGTTCCTTTAATTCTGGGAATATCTTCAGAGAAGTCCAGGTGAATGAGTTTTGGTGTGATCCCTCTTTTTCCCTCTCTCTCTGACTTTTTGAAATTAAAAGAAGCTTAGTCTCCAGTTACTTCTTACTTCTCTGGGGACAAAATGACATACAAACAATAGCTTTTCTAGGATGGCTGTCAGTTAGCATGATCCATCAATCACTTTGAGTTAGTTATTGGAATAATGGTTGATTGTTATTACTGTAAGTGCAGTTAGGATTCTTCAGCTTTATCTGAATGACAAAAAATGGTAGTTCTGGGCTGAGATTTCCTGGACCAGTGCATTTGCCTCAGGGTGCTCCTCTGCTGGTGAGGGACAGGAGAGGAAAAATTGTCTGCTGATGTGACAGAGACAAATACAATCTTGTATGAACCAACAAACAGAAGATAGATAGATAGGTAGGTAGGTAGATAGAAGTTATTTGGTGAATTGTGCCCAGATTTTGCTTTCATTTATCTGGGTATAAACCCAGCACCATGATGATGCTTGCTAATGTAGTTGTGTTGAATTTATTGCAACATCCCAGGCAGGTGAACAGGCAAGCTGACTACAAATAGACTGATTTTTTTTTTTTTCCATTTTATGATGGGCTTTGCTGCCACATGATAGGCCCGTTTCTGTTTTTGTTAGGGTAAGGATAATGCTCCTTTGTTGTTATCTCGACTGATCGCTCATTTGGGGGGGGAACGCCTGGTGACTCATACCTGAGCTGATGGACAAAATATTGTGAAATCTAGACTAGGCTAGAAAGCTGCTGTTGTAAATGAGGCATCGGCAGCGTAACTCTCTTGGGATGAGCGAGCGTTTGGCAAGATGCAGCGTGGCTTTCAAGACTGGTTCTTGTCTACTGCTGTTTTGACGTTGTTCCCTCTTGCCTCCTACTTGGCCTGAACAGTCTTCTAATTTATTGCCAAAAGCTGTCCATCCTCTCGTTGACAACTCTGAATTTGTTTTTGTGAAGCTTCTTGTGTGTCCCCTGCTTGCTTCATTCATAGAAAAAAGGTGAGAAAACTGCAAGTGGGCAAAGAGGACACAACAGCCAAAAGATCTGTCTCTAGAGGAGAGCATGGTAGTGGTATTTTTTTAAACATGCCTGTTTACACATCCAGCCACGGCCTCTTTCCAGAAGCTACTGCGCTCCTGCTGTGTGCTTCATTTTACTGCTGACCACAGTCAATAACGTTTTAAGGTCTCCTGACTATTTGCAACCTAAGCCCTTTTGCCTCACTTAAATTCAGCTCAAAACCTAACTAAGAAATTACTGATTTGACACATACCAAAAATACCTGGCTTATTACTATTGCTATTTAATTTGAAATAACTTTCTTTGGGTTAATGTTATTATTGAATGCAAAAATATCTGATTCATAAACATGACCTCAGAAGTGGAACGAGTGTATATTTGCCTTATGATTGTTTTAGATCCATTTTCCCCAACAGTACCTAAATAAAAGGAAACAAATAGCCATTATTTCCACTGGCAGAATTTGAGTGTGGAAGCGTTCAGGTAAATGGCTAGTACCAGTAGCTTTTCTCAACAGTTACAGGACAGTAAAAGAAGTTATTTTATTTTACCACTTTAATTAGAGCAGTTTCTGGGATACTTTTCGTAATTAAACCTTGAATATCCAAGCTGACTCATAGACCAAGAGTAAATATTTGAACAGTTAGGTTATGCCCGCAATATTTGCACACCATCATTTTGACTTAGAAATGTCACGTATATTCAACTACTGTATGTCACATACGTGCAAACAAGTACATATAACTTCCTTTTCTGAACACACATCTTGAGGCTTTGAACTCTGATTATGTATGCACTGATAATTTAAGAAAACATCAGTGGGTATAAATCTGTACAATAACATTTACTTTTCTTCTAGGTTTGGCTCATAAAAGCTGCCACTTATTTACACCGATGCCTTTTGACGCCATTCTTGCATTCCTCTGACATTAGAAAGTGGCCTTAAATATGGTGTTATGTAGTGCTCAGAAGCCCTACTACCAATAAAGTCAGTGTGCGACTTCAGCCTCTTTCATATTGCTGTAACTCCTGACTAACTCTGCTAAAGCTAATGCAGTACAGTAAGGTGGTGAGAAGGTACTCCAGTAACTGGGAGTATCACCAGTGTATGGCCTGTATGTTACTTCTTCTGAGTCCTCACTAGGTGATTTAATAGGGCATTGATTCATTCAAAAGTCAGGTAATAAAAATTTATATGCATATACTTACTGTTTAGTATTTCTGTTGGTGCATGTGTGCAATATTAGTAATCATACAGTGTTTTTTTCTTTTTCATTTCATGCACCATTTGTCATTTTTAAGTGTTTATTTACAACACTTGTAAATCAAGGAAGAAAAAGAAGGAAAGGGAAACGCAGTGGAAGCAGGATGTCCTGTATTAAAGCTAATACATATTTATAGCTGTCTCTTTTCTGAGTTTCAGGATATTGTCTTGATGCAAACAAAGCACATTTTAGTGGCATTTCCTCCTTTGTAGCAAGAGTTCAAACCCAGTAAAATCACTTGTTTCCATTTGCTTCATTTAACTTTAACAGATATTATACAGTGTTAGACTTTCCATTCTGCGTAATATTGCAAGAGTTAATTTCAAAATGAACCAAAGAAGCAGCAGCAGGAAGATACAAAAAAAGTCAGGAGCTACTTTAGCATACTTTGTGTGAATTTATATTATGATCTTAATTTACGAAGTCATTAAACAGGCAATGAAGACCTGATACCAATGATACACAAGCTTCATTAGAGTGCAAAATCACCGGCTTCAACGTCAGATGCACTTGAAACAAGGTCTGCTATCTGATCAGGGATCTCTTTTAGACTTAATCAGAGTTCTACCTGGATTCCACCATGATGTCCATATATCTAGATAAGGTTATTCAGTAATCTGAATTACCCAGGATCTGACAGGTGACAACCTAACTGATTTTTGTTAAAGGAAATTAAGCAAGGATGTGAAAAAAATTGCAAGCAATGTCTTGGATCCAGTTTTGTTGTGGATCTCTTTTACATGAATATGGGTACAGAGAACATAAACCACCAGTGTTCTGATGTGGCCTGAGGGCCTCATATTTCACTAGAAATTAATTAAGTAGTGTGAAGTATCTGTATTATTAGGGATTTAAAAAGTAAGACACATTAATTGTGCTGTCAGTTGTACCCTGTAAACAGAGATGCCAATGTAGCCATAGTGCTGCTTGGTGTGATGCAGTCCAGTGTATATAATTAACTACAAACTGGTTGTTTATTTCATTCACAGCTGAAAAAATGGAAATGTGGTGGGATTCTGTTTTATCAGAGGGCTAGTTATTGGATAAGTAGAACATAATTTTGTATTCCCTGCTCTAAATGCCAGGAATTATCAGTAGAACCTGAAATATGAAAAGAGAAAGTATTTGCAAATCACCTGTTCAAGACTATGAGGAATCCAAGGCTAGACTTCAAAGAGCTGCTAGCTTGAGGAGAGGGTAGAAAATTAAGCAAAACTTGTCAGCGTAAAGTATCAGTACTTTTTGAAACAGTGGCACAAAGAGATATCTGGGAATAAATTGTTTCTATCGTAGGAGAATTCTTGTTATTTTAGCCTGAAAATGGTTATTTATCCATGTTCAAAGTAGGAAGAACCTTTAGTGCCATTGCTTGCGATCCAGAAAAAATCACAGCACTTGGATAGTAAATTCCCACTTAGAGTGAGCATGGCAGGATTTGGCTATAGCATCCTTGATTGATTTGTAGGTTTTAGTGTAGAGGAATCATGAAAGGCAGAGCTAAACTGTTAAATTCCTACCTGCTTTTTCACTGAAACTGTATGAAACTTCAGCTGTCATGAGTCTCCTGAGTGAAAGATTATATGACCCTTTCCATGAAAACTGGCCAAGTTTCACACCTGCAACAAAACCCACAGAATATCATCCCACTTCAAGTTTCTCTCTAAATATTTTGTCACAGCTCTTTTTTTTGACATTATGCAGGACAGGGATGACTTGGCTCTGAACATATCAGCCAAGTCACCTGCTCGGATTTTGGCTCAGACCCACAGATGGGCAGAGAGCACCAGGAGTTCTCCCACGTCTGCAATGCCAGGTGCCACTGAAGCCCTGGCACAGCAGGAGAACAATTCAAGCATTTTTAAAAGGATTAGATGTAGGATGAAAAACATCCTCTTTTCATCAAATCTTAATTTCCTTTCATATGTATTTGTGCAACTGAACCATCTAAAAGCACGGCAGATATTTTTCAACACACAGAAATGCTGGTTGGGAATCTTGGCATTGTTGACCCAGTTTGCTCTATTTGTAGTTAGTCATTATTGACAGGCTCTGTGCTCATATGAAAATATTTTGCTATTAGTGACTTCCCCTTTTCCATGCAGTGCATAGCTAATATGATTTGCTGATTACACAGATCCTTTTCTTATTCTTTTGAACACAGGCAATTATTGAAAACAGAACTGGGATCCTTTTTCACTGAATATCTACAGGTAGGCATGTGTTTTCTTTCATTCAAATCAGGTTTTGTTATATGCTACTGAGCAAAATAATTTCACCCACTCTAAATGCTGATCTAGAGACCCTTGAAACCATTCAGAGATGTCCACTGACTTCTCTGTGTTCTGTCATTTATGTTCTAATGGGATTTGGATTTTAGATATGTATATACACAGTTAGACAGTGAAAGTCCAAGCCATGGAATAGATTTGTGCAGTCACTGACTTTCTGTATGACATTGTTGTCTTTCAGTAGACTTCAGACAATCTCTTTTAACTTAAAATTTAAGTTCCTGAGTAAACCAGTTAAGTTCATTGTAGTATAGTTAATGGGAAAGACATTTAGCAGTAAGTACACACTATTGAAGCAGTATTCTTTCTGCTTCTCTAAGACAGACTACATGCTTTGTGGGTTAGCTATTTGAAGTTTGAGAAGCACTTTCTACTGCACAGAATATGTGCTGTATCCTGAAAGCAGTAGGGGATTATATCATAATTTGACAAGTGTCCCAAGTGATTCAGGCAAGGTGGACACAGGAGGAGTCCTTTGATGATTGATCATTAAAGTAAAAGAGCCCCTTCATTGTCAAAAGTTAAGAATGAACAAAATGTGAAATATGATGGCTGTAGGGAAGTACAGTAATGAGTAAAGGTTTTATTTACAGAATCAGCTGCTCACAAAAGGCATGGTGATCCTAAGGGACAAGATCCGGTTTTATGAAGGTAACTTGGATTTTAGCATGACTATCTATGTCTGTCACAAGAGTTTTAGCAAATGCATTCTGGAGGCAGTGTGATGCTTTCCCCTGTCTTCCCAGGACTATGGATTAGCTGTATCAATTCATTCTTGCAGTCTGTTGTTGTGTCTTGCCTTGGTGTTCTGACCTGGTTTTGGCTGGGATAGAGTTAATTTTCTTTCTAGTAGCTGGTATAGTGTTATGTTTTGGATTTTGTATGAGAAGAATGTTGGTAACACACTGATGTTTTCAGTTGTTGCTGAGTAGCATTTAGACTTAAGTCAAGGATTTTCGGCTTCTCATGCCCAGCCAGCAAGAAGGCTGGAAGGGCACAAGAAGTTGGGAGGGGACACAGTCAGGACAGCTGACCCAAACCGGCCAAAGGGGTATTCCATACCATGTGACGTCATGCCCAGTATATAAACTGGGGGGACTTGACCTGGGGGGTGGTTCACTGCTTGGGTACTAACTGGGCATCAGTTGGTGAGTGGTGAGCAATTGCATTGTGCATCACTTGTATATTCCAATTCTTTTATTATTTTGTAATTTTATTATTGTTGTTATTATTTTCTTCCTTTCTGTTCTATTAAACTGTTCTTATCTCAATCCATGAATTTTACTTTTTTTTCCTGATCCTCTCCCTCATCCCACTGGGGGTGGGGGAATTGAGCAAGCAGCTGTGTGGTGCTTAGTTGCTGGCTGGGATTAAACCACAACATGTTCCCATTGGCTTTCATCAAGGACAGGTGATTGCCTAAAGCAGTAGCGAGGGAGTAAGGGAAAGGTTACCTCCAGCATGGACACTTCCTTCTCCTTCAATTACAGCCTGCTCAATGTTAAGGAAAAGTGGAAAAATAGGCTAAGATATCTTAATAAACAAAAAATAAGCACTAAGATCCCAGTTAGTCGAAGTGTCTGGCTAAGTCCAAAATAATGATGTAGGTTCTTTTAAGAGTTATTGTGGATTCATGCTTACATAAACGAGGTTATACACTGTCTCTTTTTTTTTTTTTACAGTCAAGCCTCCATTTGTTTGTCTGCACCTTCTGGAGGTGTCACCACATGGAAATAAACATCAAGGATAACCTCCACCCAATGTGTTGTTTTACAGCACCCTCATTTCATGTCCTATGCTGTTGTGTGGCATTTAGATGTTCTGTTAAAGATGCCATTTTGTCCTAGATATAGGCATATTCCACTGGAGGGTAAAATGGTTTTGGAATATCTTCAAGAATCATTGCCCATTTAAACAGTCTGAAGATCTCTGGGGAGTTGAGGCAGTTTTAAAGAAATACGTCTTTCCTTTTCCAAAGTTGCAGTCATAATACCACTTAGTCTAAATATAGTGTTTAAGAAGTAGCCTGGAGACAACCATTTCCATTACTTTCAGCTATCTATAAATCCTAAATATGACCTTTCATTACTGACAGTACAGTTGATCAGATTAAGATGGTTCTATGGGACCTGAACACTGTGAAAAGAGAACAAATTTCACAGTAAAAAAATACCCTCCCAAAGTACCCAAACTCTTCTAAGCTGAACACAGAATTCCTCAATCATATAAAATAACAGCTTGGAAAGCACAAGGGGAGCTGTAAGGATCTCGAGGCCTTCATAGCTGCTTTGTAAATCACAAAGGAAATTGGTTTTTAAGTATCAAATCAGCAAATTAGATGCAGAGACCTACCAAAGTCCAACCCCTTTTTTTCTGGTTTTACTAGCTTGAAAATAAAAAATACTATCTCTGATGTTTGAGATCAAAGCTGAGATGAAAAATTGAAATGGGAGACCACTAAATGGCTTTCAAATGTAGGAGCATGTTTGGCAAATACAAAATTTCAGCAAGCTGTTAAGTTTATTTTGGGTTTGAATTTAGTGTATCATTTTGTGGTTACCCCTTAAAATATGGTCAGAAATGCTGCTAAGGTGAGAATTAAATCAATCATGTTTTTTCAAGTGCGTCCTTGGAAATGTCAGCTCACTAAAACTGGCTAGTTACGGGAGGGTAGCTGTAATTTAGGAATCTCATTCAGAGCCAGAGGTCCTTCTGACAGATAGCTTTCCGTTAGCTTGCCTGGGGAGCTGCTGATGGATGTGAGTTTCCAAGGCTGGAATTTGGGCTTCCTGGCAGCAGAGGTAGCAGCACCCCAGTGTTCATCCCGTAGTAAGTGACTCCCTGTCTCCCAAAACACCCAAGAAAAAGTTGGGAGCATGGAAATCTTGGGATCTCCCATTCTGAGCAGGGCTCCCTTCCTGGGTCTGCAGCAGCAGCCGTCCTGCCCTCAGATCTCAGTTTGTCCTACAACCCACGGTTAGAGTTTGCCTATCCAGTTGGTGTTGAAGTTTTCAAAAAAGGAAAAAGATCACTTCAGGGCACACTTTGGAGCGTTTTTGTCCTGCAGGAGGCTTAGAAAATTCTAGCTTTTGTTTTGAAATGATAATTTTTTATTCTTATATTTATTTCAGGAGTTTCAATTAGCTTTTAGAAGCACTGTGAAACGCACTACATGCATTTTTGTGTCATACAAAAATGACTAGATTGTGCTTCATTAAAATGAGTATTTAGAGTAACCCAGCTTCCTGGAATCCAGCAAATGCTTGTAGTAAATGCAGGGATCTTTTCCTGACAGTAAAACAAACATATTCTGGAAAGGGTTCAGAAGTCACATTCTTCCTTGTGAAAGATACTCATGATCAACAAACCATAGGAATTCTTCCACAGCCCTCAGTAAAAGGTCTGCCTGGCAAAAGGCAGTTAACTCTGCAGCCTTTCTGAGCTGCTGTACAGAAATCCATCATTTCACAAAACAAGCTGCCCGCAAGGTGAAAGGAGTGTGTGACAGTAAAGACATATTAATCTCAACAGGGTAATTTGACTTCATGCAATTCTAGCAGTAAGATTTGAAAAAGACCAATCTTCAGCATCCAGATCTGGAGTCAAATTTGTAAGGGCTTAGTTTCCACTTAACCTCAACTTGTGGGCAACTAACATATTTAACTCTTTAAAACTGCCCTCAAGGCATAGAGTGCTTGGGCTTCTCCTTCATGGTCGGATTTCTATCTTTGAAACACTTTAGTGTTTCAGCCATTAGTATATGGAGGTCATAATGCAACAGTATTTATTATTACTACTGCTACAACTGCTAGGGAATTTTTAACCTGGTTCCCTGCTGTGTTCTCTAGAACTAATGCAAGACAAATTTTTAAAAAATTGAAACCGAGAACACCCTTTTCAATCTTGTGCACGAGTGTGTAGGACAGAGAGAACTCCTGCCTGGTGGTGCAGAAACAAAGACCTTGGTGTGGTTCACAAGCCAGCAGCTGCAGTCACTGAAAGCACTTAAAGTCATCAACCCAGGAATAATTCAGGAGTTGCAGATGGGCCAGAGCTGATGCTATTTGCCATGTGCTTAAAAATGCAGGGAGATCAAGTATTCCATACTAAAGATTGGCACTTGGCTAACTTTGAGTGTAGATGCTTTCATGCAGAGTTTCTTTGTGATATGTGTGTAATTCTGGGCAAAATGTTCCCTGGCTGAGGCCCTAAGTAATGATGTAATACAAAAATTAAGAATAGTATCTGATTCTGACACCAATTGTAATATTGATTGTTTGCTATTGAATTTGCTTCCTGATAAGCCATATTGTCTTGTCTGAATGCCTCATAATCATTGATGTATTTATCTCCATAGTACTTGCTGGTGGAGGTGCAGTGGCATTGCTCTCCTTTCATAGTTGGGTTAGGGGCACAGGGATGCTGAAGAGCTTGCCCAAGGTCACACAGGCTGTCTTGGGGAACTGGGATTTGAGGCCATCATCTAGCTATCAAGCCAGACTTCCTCTCCAGTAGATCTCGGCTCCTGCATTTGCCTCCGTGTTTTACAAAAAGTTCTGTGAGGAGCTCGGTGTCCAACTTCATTGTACAACCTGGCCAGAGCTTCTCCAGTCTCCACGGGGGAGGCTTCCCAGTGGCTGGAGCTGGGGAGGGAATGGACAAGAAGGTGGCCTTGCTGTGAGGACCTTGGGTAACTCGCATCATAGCAGGTTTTGACTGCATCCTTTGAAAATTACAGTAAAAAACAGAGCTGCAGCACCATTGTCTTTTTCCATAGATCTTGGGTGAGAATTTTTATGTAAGTGGAGATACAGGGAAGCTAAGGGATTGATTTGAGGGAACACTTTGTGGAACATCTCCACAGAGTGCGGTTTGCTCTGCTGCCTTGCAGCTTGGAGGGCAGAGGGGAGCATGGTGGGGGAGATTTCTCTGCAGGAATGCTTCCATGTTTAACCTGCTGTGTTCTCCTCCTACTGCTCTCCACCAGAGTCTTGTCCAGTAGGTATTACTGCAAGAAGAAGAGGAGGTAACCTGGGCTATTACCCTGTTCTTCACAGTTTTTTTTCTGAGTAAGCTTTAACCACAAAGTCTCTGAGTTTACTAAGAACATTAGATGTGTCACCTGAAAAGACACAAATACTGAATGATCTGATACACCGAAAGGAGTACTAATTCCATACTGCTAATAGTAGCTGGTACATGATTCATCTTTGTGTATAATAGCAGATTCACATTGTTTCCTGCATGTTTTAGTCTTTGGAGTTAGCTGATTACAACCTAAACGGTTCACTACATTTTTGTGTGTTTTTGCAGGGCAGAAACTACTGGATACCTTAGCTGAAACCTGGGATTTTTTCTTCAGTGATGTCCTGCCCATGCTTCAGGCTATTTTCTATCCTGTGCAGGTGAAAAATTACTCTGTTACTATAGAATCTTGAAAAACTTGAAAAAGCAACTTTACTGGTTCATCAACAGATTGATGCAATCCTTAACTCTCTTTCCTTGGGCCAACCTCTCAGTGCAGCTGTTCTGTATAGTCATGTCATGCAAATAAGTTACTTATGCAAACGGATTTGAAGTGCTTGGGTGAAAAAGATGAAGGGGAACTTTGAAAACAAAAGTGGAGTGCAGGGAGGATGGTTAGTCCTTCTGCCAACTCACACTAAAAGTCAAAAAAGGTTATGAATGATAAACAGTGAAATAAATGGAGCTGTGTTGACTTAAATATATGCATTTCCTTCTCTGCAGTGTGAATTTGTCTCAGAATTATCTCCACTTTTGAAAAGGAATTGTGTTCCTGAGATCGGTTCTATGCTACTATAAGTGCACAACAATAGTGAAGTTAGACCAGTTTACATAAGCACAGAATTTGACTCCAGTAATTTTAAGTCCACAACAGGTACTTGATCTGATTTGGATGAAGGCTCAATCTTCTACTTTAGTGATGGCTACAGAGTGTTGTTTATCACTTAAGTGTTGTTTTTCACTTAAGAAATCTGTACCAGATAGGTATAAGTGACCTTCTGGACTTGCTTCTAGACTCTTAAAAATTTTAGTGGGAGCTTGGTGCCTAAACATATTTGGGGAAACTTTGAAACCTTCTCCCATTTTTCCAAGTGGACTTCATGCCTAAAGTGATTGTCCAAATGTTAACGATATGACCATTTACATCTGCAGATAATTACAGGGATGAAATCTGAATTCAGTGGAAAAGCTGCAACTTTACACAGACTTTGATTCTGAAAGAGAAGACCTCTAAAAACATACAGGGCTACTTCACCCATTGACTTCTGTCTTACCAGTAGAAACTGTAAAATGGTACAAATAAGATGGTACCAAAAACCTATTAGAACACAATGGGAGATTTTTCAAGTGCCACATAATTTAAATCCAAGGCGTTTGGGCACATAGAGATATAGGTAGGCTCTCAAACTCATTTTCCAAAGCACTTGACTAAATTAGAACTCCCTCAGAAGTTTTTGAAAATTGCACCAAATACCCCTTTTCATTGTTGTGTTCCTGAGGCCTTTGAAAATAGTTTAGCAACACAAGTCTCCTCACCTTTCAGATAAGAATAATTGCTTGAATTTTCAAAGGAACCTAGAGGGGGGTAAGAGCCCCAAGCCCCATGTAATTTCAAATAGATCTAGGTGCCTGATGTTCTGAGGTTACTTCCAAAAGCCCAGCTGGTGCTTATGTGCTCTTGTAAATTCTGTTCATTAGCAATTGAAGCAGTTTTGAGGCCTTCTTTACTTCAGTATAATTAACAAAGTGAAAAGGAACGGGTGGGGTGGGGTCAGGCTTCTTTATTCCCAACTAAGATAAATCAATACCAGCTGAATACCAGACCTTCCAGAAGTGTTAATATTTGGCTGGCAGCACTGCAGGCAAGAATATATATGTACAGCCATATATACCCAAGGAAAAAACCCTGATGCCAGAAACAGGAACAGTTTTGCAACTTCTCATGAGGCAGGTGGTGTTAATCTCTGCAGGCAGAGCTAGCATTGCACTCTAAAGATGAGATTTTCTTTAATGAGACGGTATTCTTGAACTGCAAAAAGATGTCTTTTGAAAATACAATATGAAACTTCAATTCTGCTCCTGCCTTATAGTAGAGTCTCCCAAACTGTGGAGAAAAGGAGGATCCATGGCCTGAGTCAGGATTCCCACCATAATTTGAAGACAGTACCCAGCCAGTACTCAAAATCTTGCGAAATAATGGAAATTCAACCCTTTTTCAACCCTGCTTTTTTTTTTATACATATGATACGTTTCATTACCATTAAAGTACAAAATATACATATGTATCCTGCACTCAGGTATGATCCCCCCGCCCTACCTCTTCATCAGCTTCAAACACAGTCAGACTCAGTCAGTGTCTGCAGCATTTGTTACTGCCAAATCAAATTCACTGTGCAGATTTATAGGCTGCTCTGTGTCCTTTGTTATGTTTCCTTTGCTTTTCATTCAGGTCTACCATTCTTGTAATCCCTCAGAAGTGAAGGAAGGAATTTTGACAGAGGATTTTGAAACTCATTTTCACACTGCTTATAATCCATCTTGCTTTGTTTCTGTTTCTAAGGGGAAGGAGCCCTCGGTTCGGCAGCTGGCTCTTCTGCACTTTAGGAATATAATTACTCTCAACATTAAATTGGAAGATGCATTATCACGTTCCAGAGCCAGAGTTCCACCTTCTATTATTCAGATGCTATTAATACTCCAGGTAAATTGATTACTTTTCTCAGGCTGTTTTCTTTATCTGTCTTTCTGTACTGTATTGCTGAAGTCTTCTTAAGCAGTCTCTGATTTTGCTCATTTGTTGAAAACTTCTTACCCAGAATGCCAGAGTGTCTGTGCGATTAAATGTGGTCCTAATATCTAAAAGTAGAGACTGTAGAGGTTCAGATTTCATGCCTTAAGATCATGAGGGTCTGAGAGTAAAGACTCGTTTTGAAACTGTGGGCCTTGCAATACAAAGTTTTGCAAGCAGACCGGTATGTGTGGTAATAACATGACTTCCATTAAATCCTGCATGTTGCTGCATTAGCAGTTCTGGATATGAAGCTTCACATCTGGAGTAGGCAACAAAGTGAATATACAATTTATAGTTGAATCATGGTCATGTATGGTCACTGGAACCAAATTCTATCAAAGCTGTTGATACAAAAACATTAAGACCAGATACTGGTATTTGCCTTCAGTGTTAGTTGTGGCTTTTTTTTAGTAGTAGTGAGAAGAAACAAAAAGAGGAATTCCAGGCAAAGGGCAAGTTTAGGATTTTTCTTGCTTAATTAAAGAAAAGCATGAGCTTGTGTTGAGGAGAAGGGGAATGAGGCAGGGAGAGAGCCAGGAATGGATTCTTAGGGGGTGAGGAAGTTGAGATTTTCCTGGCTGGTGATTTTTTTTATAAACAAATAGATTTACAGCAAACAAAGGGATATAGTTTCTCACACTTAAAATGTTTCTTTGCTCTTTGTGACTGTATGAATTAGTTCTGTGTCTGAAATTGTTTTAAAGAGCAGGATAATCTAAAGACCAGTGATGAAAATGGAGCAAGGAGTAAGATTCTCTCTGCTGGGTCAAGAAATGGTATTTCACCCCTGCTATCGCACTGTACATTTGTTGGAGTGTATAATGGTGTGTTTAACCTAGTTTTCTCAGAAAAAAGGTACTTACGGGATAGGACTGCCTGCTCACCCCTTGTCTCCCTTCTCCCTATCCTCCATCTTACCAAATGCTTCTTGAAACTGCTGGCAGATTGTAGCACAATGACAGCAATATTGGAGATACTAAGATTCCTAGGAGTTTCATGGAAATTAGTGTCTGGAGAGAAGAGAGGAGCCTCAGGGAAAAACTGGAGCATGGCTTAACTGCATAATGAAACATCAAAGAATTCATGTAATTGAACTGTGAACCCAGCTGTGTTAATAGACACCAGAGACTACACATGAGAGAGTACAATTGCAAAAACCTTAATCACAGGAAGGTTGCCTATCAGGCCTCATCCCTTCTTAGATGCAACGTAAACTGTCCATTCTAAACCAGGCTTCAGCAGTGTCGTTGCTAACATCTGCTAGCTTTTTTGTGGTTTCTTCTTTAGAGAGTCTGTGTTGGCTATGGGCAGGATCCGTCTTTGAATGAATTCAGTGGTGAGCTGGAAACTGAATAACTTCCTGATTTAGAAAGTTCATAGGAGGTGATATAGAGTCATTTGCCAGGATCAGTGCTACAAGAAACAGTTTCCGTGCAAATCTGCTTTCTTCAACAACCAGAAGTGTTAACAAAGTAGATGCCTGTTTAGGGTAAAAGGCCAAATCCATTCTCATTGCAAAGCTGTGGATGGAAATCAATTACGAAGTGAGAGGGAGTTTGCCCCTGGGTGTTTATTTCTGCATACGTTACCTATGGTTGTGTGGTGGGGATGGTGAAATGTCCTTTCTTGGCAATAGCTCTGCCAAACTTGTGGTTTAAAATCTAATGGAAATTACAGGAAAAGGTCAGAAGAAGATCTGGGAATGAACTATTTACATGCTTAGCAAAGTTAGTCAATAATTGGATTTCAGAGCAAAGGCTTTTTCCCAAACTCAAATGTCATGTTAAACAAAAGTAAATTTTATACACTTATGGCATAATAATAGAATTTCCTTGACTTAGATCAAATCAACATGGGAATAGGGCTGGTGGAGAGATTCAGCTGTCCAAAGAGCACGTGGTGGCTTGTGTGTGTGGATTTCCCAAGCTGAGAGATGATGTCTTGGTGTGGACAGTGTCTAATCCCTATTTCTGTCTACTGTGGATATCTCTTCCATAACAAACTCAGTGACACTGGAGCAGACTTGCATGGCTAGAAGATGAGTCTAGTGATGTCAACCCTGGACCAAGTGTTGAACTTGGTGCTAAGTTACCCTTAAGGTTGTCCTTGACAGCCTTGTGCAGCTGTTATGTGTTATCTATCATGAGTAGGTCATGTTCTTCAGGACAGCAGCTGTAAAGTCAGCTGAAGGCCACAGGTTGACAAAGGCCCATGCTGACATGCACCTGTCTGTCCTGTTAGACTGGATTAAAGCAGCAGAGATTTGGTAACTAATGCAGGGTGCATCCGGTATTGCTCATGTTTTAGTTCGTCATGGTGTAGGGGAAGAGCTCTGTCAGTTTGTCAGGAGAAGACACTTTTTCCTTATGGAGGGAAAGGAAAGCTGCAGCAATCCCTGGACTTTATTCAGGAGGTAGCTGCTGATTCAGCAAAGCTTAGTAAGCACACATTTTACCTGAGCTTCGGTTATCTTCATTGGCATCAGCATGTGAGCGATTTCATTGACCTCCCTGAAGTTACTGACCTATTACAAGTTGCACACATTTCTTGCTTGCTCAGCTGGCCATGCTCTGGCAAGGAGAATAAAACAGTCCCGGCCAAAGAACTCCTGAATAAAAGGGCCTGAAATGAAGTTGCACCCCTTACTTCATTGTGTGGGTGATAGTTTTTCTTTCTTTGCATCAAATCTTTTTTCCTGTCCGCAGTAAACTATTTGCTGGAAGTATGCTTACCAGCCATGTATTTATGTCGTGGTTTCAGGTCAGCTCAGCCGGTAACAAAGCACCACGAAGCCGCTCATTCACCCCCCACCCCCTCGCCTGGCCACGGTGGGATGAGGAGAAAATCCAAAGGCAGGCTCGTGGGTCGAGACAAGGATTAGGAGGGATCACTCCCCACTTATGGTCACGGGCAAAAGACAGGCTCAACTTGGGAAAAAAACAAAATCAATATAATTTACTACAAATCAAAACAAAAACAAAACACAAGGGTATTAGGAAGGGAAACTAAACATCAGAACACCTCCCCCCACCCCTCCCGCCTTCCCGGCTCAGTTCCACTCCCAATGCTTTCTACCTCCTCCCCCCGGCGGCGCAGGGGAACAGGGGATGGGGGTTGAGTCAGCTCGCCACACATCGTCTCTGCTGCTCCTTTCCTCAGGGGGAAGATTCCTCACTCGTCCCCTGCTCCACCGTGGGGTCCCTCCCACGGGAGACAGTCCTTCACCAACT
>VYZV01001884.1:32302-100203 GCA_013401275.1 Pandion haliaetus | reverse complement strand
CCGCCTAGAGGCGGGTCCGACACTTTGGCGCGGGCGTCCAACATTTTGGGGCGGCGAATTCTTCCAAGCAACTTCTTAAAGGAGCCGCCTCTGCAGCCCCCCTCCCCTGCCACCAAAGAAAACCGCGCCACACAAACCCATAACAATTTAATACCCTAGCATGTGATACAGCACCCACACCAGTCCTCTGACATACAGTGACATGATAGAGGATACACGCTGGGACAGACGGGGTCACCAACCTGACACATACCTCACAAGTTGCCCAGAGAGCCAAATAACTTAATTTCTTTGTTTTTAAGACATCAAAGACTGAAAAAAAAAAAAGGGTGAGGGGAAGGAAAGTCTTTTATCTTCTCTATGCAATCCCTTTTTTGAAGGAAAGAACCACCTCCATTTCTGGGATAAAGCTGTTAAAAGTGTTGTAATAGCAGATTGTATATCTGAAGCTTTGTTGTAAGATACCCTCCCTTTAAAGGATCAGAAATTAGTCCTCGGGTTAATTATTAGACTTAGGTTCTCCAATCCAGTAGAGCCATTTCTCACCAGTGCTCTAACCTCGTCTAATAACATACCAGCAATTATCAGGAAAGCAGCAGTCCCCCAGAACTGGGGGAAGGAGTGATAGTCCTGTGCTGGTGAAGTCAGTGGGAGTTCCATCATGGCTTGGAAGAAGGGCCTTATACCGCTCAAACTTTTGGTTGCCAGCGTAGCCTGACCTAGTTACAAAGCACAAACTGAAATGTTAATCCTTTGTGGCTGCATATAGGAACATAAGCTGAAGTGCCTCTAGGATGCTCCTGTTTAAGTTGCAGGGCCTTCAAGAGCAGAGTTGTGACTGAGGGAAGTAAAAGAACTAAAACTGCTTTTTAGCACAGAGCGATGCACAGGAGCTCATGTAACTATACTGAGTTGTCAGTCTTGCCTTGATGACTTTTCTCTTTGGGTGAAATTAGGAAGCTGGAGGGAGAGGGATAAACAGAAGGAGAGATTAGAAAAGAATTTTCTCCTTTATGCTCTGTGAACCAAAGAGAGCAAAACTACCACCAGAGGATAAACAATCTCACTTATTTCCCAAAGCATGTTGTCAAAGAAGACCTTTGCCACTGAAACTGGAACATGTTATCTCCAGGTATCTCTCCTGAGGTCTGAGAATCTTGGAAGAGAAGAATTAAAAAGTGTTCATCTGCATCTTTCAGTTAACATCGGGATTATTTGAGTTCACAGAATCTCTCTGGGTGACCTGAGGTATTTAAAAACCCTAGAAGAAGAACACAGTATCTCTCATGCTGAGACATGAGGCCTCACTAAACATAAGCTCTGAAGAGAAAGATAAAACCTGTGGTTTCCTTTTTGGCTTCTCTGAGCTTCATTTGAATTCCCTTGCCTGTTGTCTTTCTCTGTAAAGGAAGACAAAATAAATACATAAAACTGCCCAGTGTGACCTATTTGTTATCTCTGGAAAGTTCCTAAATGTAGGTTCAGCTCCTTGCACTTTAAAGGGGTGGAAAAGCATACTGCAAGAGCTGAAAGCAAAATGCAGAGAGTGCTGTTTTTCCATCTCAGCAGCCACATAGCAAACCAAAGACAGCGTAGTGGTTAAAAACAAGATACCCTTTGCTATCGGAAACCTTTAGGGTCCTGCTTGTGGAACAACAGATTTGCTGTAGCACTACAATGTGTGTCAACTGGGGTCAATTCTTTATGGCCGTAGTTTTTTGAATTTGGTGGTTGCTTTTGAGAGGTTGTCTTACTAAGTCTCTTAGACCTGAAGCATAGGTTGAACAAAGTGGTGTGGGCGTGAGGTTTCAACATGCTTTTAATTTTTCATTACCTTTTTCTGAATTCCTGATTTATAAGACACAAAAAGTAGAAACCAATAAATAAATGTATTGTAGACCTTATTTAAATACAAATCACCATATCAAAAAACTTGTGCTTCCTGCGGGTTGTGCATAAATGTGTTTTCTTCCTTCCTGGTGAAAGGCTGGCTTGTCTGTCATTTGCATCAGCCCCATAGGCAACGTAAGGAGCCAGGTAAGAAATCTTACAGCTGGGACACTGCCTGACACAAAGGAAGAGTCCTCCATTGCTTTGTGTTGACATACATGAAACTGAGATTGTGGCCCTCAGGATTTACATCTTAGAATATTTTGTAGAAACAACACTTGCTTCTAAGCAATGTCCTTTGTCTTACTCTGTCTTATTTATTGTCTCTATCAGCAAGTGCAGTGGGCTGTAATTAAATTGACAGAGGTTTGTTATCCTGGAATGAATTTGTATTGCCATGATTTTAACAAGGCATAGCATTCATTTGTTGTAGGAAAAAGATCTTTTTGAAAGAAAATCATGACCTTTTTGCTAGTGAGGAATACTTGTCATATTTTATTTTGAATTTCCTCATAAGGTTTTTATTATTGTGCTAGTTTTCTGGTGCTGGGAATCATTTCTGCATGGAAGCAGTAAAAATGCTGGAACTTTTTCCGCTACGTCTTGGGGTACTGCCTCAAGCAGTTTGGGATGTGCTGTGTTAATGAATATGAGACAAGAAGCTGGGAACTGACCAGAGACTTCAAAAAAGTGACAGCAGCAGTAGCCTGAGTGCAATACAGAGGAACTAGAAAGGTCTAAATGTACATTACAGTTGTGCTGACACTTTGGTTGGCTGATGGTGCCAGGTGGGAGTGCTAAATACACTATTTGTACTAACCAAAGTACTGCCTTCACTTGCTTGCATGTCAATCAAGAGCAATTCCCCTGCCATAGTTGGGGACTTTGGTGTAAGTGGTAAGGACGTGAGTCAGTGACAGTCGGTGGCTATCCGTTTTCCATTTACGAGCTGTAGGCTTATAGTTAAGGAGGGAAACCACATCAGAGGCATTTTCCCTCTATAATGTTTTTAGCTGTTTCCACCTGGCACTTATTTCATGGCTCACCACAAGTATGTTTTCTCTAGGGGCAGAGATAGGGGGAGTGGGCGAGCGTGGTTTCTCTTAACCAATCTGTAAGCCTGACTGACAGGGCACTTTTTCAGTAGTAACTCCAACGCAGCCAGCGTTTCTGCACCATGGACCTTGGAAGATCTGCACTCATGTGGACCCTCTTTGTAATTAAGGCCAATGGAAGTCCACTGCCATATGAAAAGAACAGATTTCATTTGGAAATCGAGTACTCACCAAAACTAGCTCTCAACATATTTGACAACACTACATGTTGCCACTTCTGTAACCTTAAACAGCAGAAAAACAGGAAAGCAACATAAAATGTTGTAGTTGCTTTGCTTTATTATATATAAACATGTCTCATGAACACCGTGGTGTAGTAATTCAAATGTGCGTCTTGTCCCTCCTCTTAACAGAAAGTCAGTATTCAAGGGAAGATGACCATAATCTTGTCCATACCAATTAAACACAATTGTTTTAGAAGGTGATTTGCATTGTGCAAACTCCCTTTGGGTGTACGCTCATAGTGCATTTTAAGAGTACCTCGCATTAAGTAAAATGTCACTTCTGTGAAGGGTATCAGTTAGTTAACCAAAGATGGCTTCAGACAGAGTTGGTCAAATGCCACAGCAGTTGTCCAGACTGCCCTGAGTTACGCTGTTACTGTCCATCAGGTAACTCTGCAGTTACTGCCCATTTGCCATCTTGCACGGTGGTAGGTGAGAAGTGCTTATTTGTCCTTCAAATTACTCAACACTTGCCTTGGGGTTAGAGTGGGTGTGCATGGAGTTACAGTGTAGCTGCTGCCTACGGCACCTGAGACTACCTTCGCCCACAGTAATTTATTTGTGCAACCAAAGTGTGAGTTGTTTCAGCTCAAGTCAGTTAGATAAGTGTTTAACCTCAACTAAACCAGGTTGTCCGTACTAAAATATATGTCTGTCTCCTGGAGTTTGCCTCCATTAATGAAACTAGCCTATTAAAACCAGTGCAAGTTCATTGGTAGGCAGATCCTTAATCCTTAACAAAATAGAGTTAAATCAGTAAAATCATTCTTAACTTGAATTAGAATGTCCCTGTAGACCCTGTAATTTTACTGAGTAAGAGGGATAAGGTTTTAAGTAATTGCATTAGTTTGTACAAATGTCTTTTGTGGACCCATTTGGGCCAGTAGACTAAAACTGGCATGAAAGATAGCACAGAAATTTTGACCATTGAAAAACTGAGCAATAAACATTCCCATGGTGCAAGAATCCTTTGAGGCAGGGTGCTTCAATACTGTAATTTATGGGTTGTCTACAGGGGGAACATAAGAAAGTTAATCTAAGCTACCTTTTAAAGAAGATTAATTAAACCTCATTAAAACTCTGTATGGACACTCATTCTGAGAATTAAAGGGGTAGGAAGGCTGGGGAGTTAAATTAATGACACTTCAGTTCTACATCAAAGGCCTAAGCACAATTTATCTAAACAGCTTTCTGTTCTTAATTTAGTGAATATAATTTCATTTTCCTGACTATCCCCAGGTAGACAAAACCATGAAGGAATTGTGGCTGTTGAATTGCCCAGGGCACTACAGGGAGGGTCCCCAAGAGGTGGCAGTGTCACTTCTTGGCTGTTATGACCGACCACAGACCTGGGACCCGGCACCGTGAGTGGTAACCTACCAGCTATGGCAGTGGTGGCAGCCGGCACAAAAGGGGAAGACTGCTCTCCGTGACTGAGTTGTGTCCATGCAGGTAGAAGGTCAGCTGATGCTGTGGTTGGGGTTGCTGGTGCAGCACCGCCTGTTCTGGCCTGCTGGGATCCACCTAGCCCCACTCACAGGAAGAAAGGCAAAAGTAATTTCCAACAGAAAGACTGTGCAGGGTTGTTTCATAGTGTTGCACAGCTGGGCTTCTCCATGTTTTTCGGAGACAAGTCAACATTGGTTTCCAGTCAGATCTGTACTGAGCTGCAGCTGGGTGCAGAGCTGCTTGGATAACCCTCTGTGCAGGTACCACCATGCCCCTGCCTTCTCGCTGCTTAAAGCTCTCTGGCTGAGCATAGGGCTAGCAGAGAAGCTTCCCATGAGGAGGTTTCAGAGTCGGCCCATGTGCCTGTTCTCCTGCTCCTTGGGCCTTTCCTGCAGCAGACACAGGGCTCCACAGTCCTCGCTGGATTTTGAACGCTGGTGCTTGCTGGTAGCACAGCTTCTCCCATCATCTTGCTGCCTGCTTCATCACCTTTTACCTTCCCATAGGTTGCCTTCTGACTCTTTTCCTCCCCGACCCCATCTTATTTTCCGACAAGGCGGAAGGAAGGCAGAGAGGGAAGTAGCTGGCAGCACGTTAATCTCGTGGAGGACAGCTGGAAGTTCATCCTTGCAGGCAGCTCTTTCTGTGATCTCATTTCCCCCCTCCTGTCTTCGATTATGGCCATAAACTGGGTCAAGACCCAGTAGCAGCTGGTTGCAGAGTGCCAGGACACACAACGGGGGGAGCTGCCTGGACCACGGGCCGTTAGGTGATCGTGAGGAGCATCTCTTGGGAATGCCTGAACTGCTGAGTCTTCCCAGAGGCAGCAGTGACCTAAGCGAGTTATAGGGACCTGGGTGGCAGCTAGTGGAAATGCAGATGCTGTGAAGCTCCGTTTGCCCTGTAGGAAGCTGGAGCTGGTTGCGCTTTCTGGCGGGCAGCCAGCTGCCCACCTGGTTTGGGGAGAGACGAGGGCATGGCCAGCACTGCTTGCTCTAGAAAGGAGGTGTCCCCCGGCAGCAGGCACAGGGTGGTTTGCCCACACTAATGTGAATGGCAACTTTGTAGAAGAGTCCCCTATAATTAGAGGAGCGAAATGAATCGTTTCCTGTATGAATTGTTTGGAAATAACTCTGGCAGCTGTTTGCTTTCCATCAGGAGTGATTTCTCCCTGGGGTTTTGGTGTTCGCCTGGTTATCTGTCTATGCTATAAATTTTATTTTAATGGGAAGATGTGTTTCCATTTAAGCCGACAGGCTGATTAAAGCAAATTATATAAAATGTCTTAGCCTCCGCCTTCTCCCTAGAAGGTTCACTGAGAAGGGAAAGAGTTGTGCAAGGTACGGAAACTCCTGATCTGCAATGCCACCCAAGCACCATCCCCAAGCCTTTCCTCTCCTGGTCTGTGGTTGCTAGTGCGAGAACCAGCAGCCCACAGGGACAGTGTGTACCAGGCTAGTGGCATGGGGACTTGTGCAGAGGGTGACTGCTTTGTGGTGTGTTTCTTTCAAAAATAAAAAGGCTGCAGGAGATAAGTGAGTGATTGAATGAGTCTCTTGGAGGCATTCCTTCTCCCACGGTGAGTGGACAGGGTTAATTGTCTTCTACCAGTAATTTCACAGTCTTACCCTTAGCTCTGCTGCAGCTGCAAAAGAAACAACTATGTGGCACAGTGATACACGACACGTACTATGAAATTCATTAACTTGGCACTACCCAATTATTAGAAGCAATTAAAAGGTAAACAGTTAATCATGTGACAGAGCAGGATTCAGATTATATTATTTGATTTAAACAGTTACCTGTTGGGAGCCTTCTCCTGTTTCCAGTGAGCTACTGGGTGGTTGTGGCAAAAATTCTGCAGCACAAGGTGACAATGATGTGGCAGGTCATGCCTACGAGTCAGACATTTGGGCAGTTGTGCCAAGCATCCCTGGTATGTTATGGCTTTGCTTTGAGTGAACCACGTGGTCATGGCGGCACGGTTTTGCTGAGACGCGACCATCCATCAGAAAGGGTGGGAGCTGTGGTGGGGCAAGCCAGGGGCACAGGGAGGGGAGGGGACCATTCCTGACTCATGTGCACTTCAGAATGGATCTAGAGGCCTCTGGTTTGAAGTCATTAGGCAGGGGACTGTGCTTTAGTGCTCTGTGATCCAAATACAAAAAGCAAGCATGCTGCAATCAAGCAGATGCTGGCAAGAGAAAAAGCTGTCGTTTAGCCTGGCTGAAATCTGTCAGAAAGGTGTTTTGCAAAATACAGCTGTTGTACTCGGAGTGGCTCTCGCATAAAGCCAGTTAAATTTCTTCTCCTTGAGCATCTAAGAGTTGCCAGCTGCTTCTATTACCAGCCACCATGTATCTCCAAGCCTCCTTACTTGCTAGGTAGTAGAGCTTACTTGCTGGGTAGACGAGCCTTCGTGCACTGGGCACTGTACAAACACAGTGAAAATACGGTCTCTGCACTAAAGATCGTGCAGCCTGATGCAAGACACAGTAGATGTATCTGGACAGACAAATGGGGAACAAGGACACAAACATACTAGAAGTCATTTTATGACAAATAATACATCGTTGGCCTTAGTGGTCTAGATGTCCTCTAGAGACTAAGGGCACATGTGGTCCTTCTTGTCCTCTTGTTGTAGGTTATGTGTTGGGCTCCAAGAAAAAAATACATCCCTCATTCTTCCTGTATCACTCATGAGCCTTTCTTGTGGTTTCCTTGTTTAGTTGAAGAGAACATAACCTTGGAAGAAGCATTTCCATTGTTTCTCAAAATGTCTGAATCACATTAGGACAGACGTTTAGGCAGTATTAAGCTAATGCAGCTCTGCTAAAGCCCCTGTATAGTAGAGGAGGAATTGGGCAGCAGTTTTGCCTGAAAAGCTCTAGAATATGGTTATATGTGTAGCTGTGTTGTTAACATTTAAAACAGAAGCAAGGAGAAGGTTTGCTCCATCGAGGTGGCTGTGTGATACTATGTGAATTAAATTAAAGTACCAGCCAGCATTAAGGGGAGTGGGGGCGGTGGGAAAATACTTTTGTTTCACATATTGACAACAGGTAGGTCAGGGCGTCTGTTGGTTTCAACCACATAGGTTTCCATTACATGGAGCTCTATCACGGTTGTTGCAAGAATTGCTGAATGCCACTGAATTTTGCCAGAGTGGGGAGTTGCCAGTGTGCATGTCCGTGGTGGGTGATGGGGATGAAGGAGGGAAGGTCAGCCTTTTATAGCTACTCCTGCAGTCGCATCCTTAATCCATCTTCTGTTTGCATTTGGGGAGTACACTGCTCAGTGCACTCTGGCTGTAAACTTGGATTTTGTATGCTTGTATTTCTTTGTTTCCTCTTACCCTCTGCACACTGGGTTGCTGAGAGTGTTTCTGCTCTAGATCCAGTCAGTTACTTTCCAAGTATTTTGAATTGGCAATGATTTTTTTTTTAATTGAAATTAAATTGTTATGTAGAAAGGTGTTGCTTTCAGCAAAGCTTTTGCTGCAAGCCAGGAGGGCTCCCTCAGGGCCAGGCTGCTGGACACCTGGGCTCCAAAACTTCTGTGTTCAGGGATTGATGGAAGCTCAGCCTCCTTGTGCAAGAGAATAACCACGAAGTGCTCACTCAGCAGTGCACTGCTCGGTTCCCAGTTCTCCTGGTGGGTTGCTCCCTGCCTGCACAAGCAGCAGGCTGCAGGCAAGCAGCTGTCCTGAGTGGCTGGTTGCCCGAGCAGACAGCTGCCCACGGGTGCTGTCTGAACCATGTACCTTCTTAAGCTAGGATAGATAGGTGATCTTGAGGTAATCTGCTTTCTGGCTCACAGGGATGAGTTGTTGGTGATGAAAATGGTGTTGCTACCAGAAATAGCAAAAATCTAAAAAATCCAGAAGGCACAGCTGACATGTCTGCTCAGTCTATTCAAGTGTATTTCAGAAAAGAAGAAAATTTGTGGAGTAGATTCAGTCACCTGCAAATGATGAAGCAGCATGGAGGATGCTGAGGGATGAATGTGCATTAATGATTTAAAAGGGGGCTGTGAAAGGCAGTATCAGAAATCCTCTACAAGTAGGTAACAGCAGTCAAGTTAATGTTTGCAGCTCTTCAAAAGCTTTTCTTGGATGTCTCTTCAAAAGAGCCTGGATGCACTGAGGGAGGGCTCTGCAATCCTTTTTTCTGTTTGAGTACCTACCTGAAAATAAACGCAAGATGGATTTTCTCATAATAAACGTTAGATGAAAAAACACTCAGAGCCAAGACTAAGTAAAAGACTTGAATGCTCAGAGTTAAAAGTCATCAATTCCCCAGCAAGGTTAGATGAGCTTAATGTGTATAGATCAGCAAGAACTTAAGGAGGGAGCCTAAAAAGAAATGAGAAGCTTTATTCACTTGGACATTAAACATCACATCTAATTATTTGGTAACTCACAGGGTGGTCTCTGCATGGGGCTGCACATGCGCTTCTGTGCACGTGTGTGTTTGCCCATGAGTGTAATGTTGCAGCGCTAAAGCATTTGTAAATGCAGATAAACTAACTACAGCTCAAATTTATTCCATAAACAGCTCTTCAGAGACACTCACCTCTGCATAGATTTCATTTGGTGGGTTGTTTCAAAGTCACATTAGCTTATTTGACTGAGATGATTGCAGTTCTCATCTGTGCCCAGGGGAGTCACTTAGCCGGGAATCAGACAACCTCTAGCCCTAAAACTATGAAAGGCAGAAATGCATACCATTATTTTTGTTGGATCTTTGTTAGCAAACTAGTTGTTCAGCTTCTGCAGGATCCTAAGCGCGGTATTTAAAGCCACAAAGTAACTTCCTTGCTTCTGATAACTTCATATCTTTTTCTTATCTTCAGTCTTCATCTTCTGCTTTGTCTTTTGCAGTCTCATGTAAAATGTTTCATAACAGCTTAAAGAAAAATAACACATTGGATTTCTGTGGGTCAGGGGAATACTAGCCTGTTCTTCGTGTTTGATCCTTTCTGGAAAGAAAAATCCTATTGCTATCTTTCTGCAGCTAGGCCATTTGAAAACCCTCACCAGCTGAACACAAACCATGTCTGGTTGTTTTGTCTTCCTTATCTTTTGTCTGTGTCTCAGTGCCACCAATGAAAGGAAGAGAGACACAGAGCAGCTTCTCACGCTGACATTGACATAACTTGGCACTTGCTGGAGATTAAAGTGAGTATGACAAGATCTTTATTTCTGAGGCAGTCACAGGGATCTGAAGTGCTGACTTCTGTCAATATGGCAATGGCAAGCTTCTCTGCCTCTCTCTCCTGTGAACACTGTTGCTATGAGAAAAGCAAGAGGCAGAGATGAGACAAGACACGATTTAACCCTTAAAATACTCTAGGCTTTACCAGCATGCCAGTGGCTTAGGATAGAATGAAGAGAGGAAAAAATAATGTGAGGCAACACTACCGAGGGCTCATCACGATAAAACCATGGATTGTGCAGCTGCATCTGTCCAACATGTGCAAAAGGATACTGGTGCCTAGGAATGGATATGTAATGCACAGGGCACAGCCTCCCGTGGTTGTAAACCAGTACAAAATTATTAACCTAACAGGGGTTATTCTGACTTAAAGCAATTGAGAATTTGATGTACAAGTCCTAGTTTACACATTTCCTCCCGCCATGAGATATACCTGTTTGCAAACACACATAGCATAGTCTTTGAGGTTTACTGAAAATGAGTCCATTATGAATTCTTAGCCCCCTCCACCGGGCTGAGATAGCCCTCTGAGAGGGGAAACTGCTTTCTTCCAGCTTATTCCAGTCTGCAAAGATGCGGTCTCCATATCCCCCCAGCCCAGGTACCTTTTCTCATTCTGCCTTTGGACTGCTGCAGAGAAACCCCTATGGGGAAGAGGGCACACATAGTTTAAGTGGATCAGGTTCTGCTTAGTCAACACAGTCTTGGACAAAGCAAAATTTAGTCCCTGATTGAAGCAGTTTTGATCCTGTTTTGAGTCTGTTTCCTAAAGGCTAAAAAAATGTCTGAGTTGTCTGCTTGGGATGAAAGTGGCATGAATCATCAGGGAAACCCAGGAGGAAGTACCTGAAATTTTCTATCCTGGCAAACACAGACAAGTGGGCTAGAAGCGGGAGCAGGAAGATTAAACTCCCAGTCCTTGACCCCTTTCTGCTCCCTGTTAGTTTGATGCACAGCATTTCTTTTTATCCAGATGTCTCTTCAAAATGGATCAATTGATTTTGTAGTCCCTCTCAAGTGATCTCCCAGAGTTTTGTCAACATTTTTATGGGACTTGAAGCTCTCAGATGGAGAGTCCTCTAGAAATGCGAGCCCCGTTGAAGCAAGAAGAACATCAGCCAGCAATGTGCCCTTGCAGCAAAGAAGGCTAGTGGTATCCTGGGCTGCATTAGACAAAGTATTGTCAGCAGGTCGAGGGAGGTGATCTTTCCCCTCAGCACTCGTGAGGCCACACCTGGAGTGCTGTGTCCAGTTCTGGGCTTCTCTGTACAAGAGAGACATGGACATACTGGAGAGGGTCCAACAAAGGACCATGAAGATGATAAAAGTACAGGAGCATCTCTCATGTGAGGAAAGGCTGAGAGGGCTGGGACTGTTCAGCTTGGAGAAGAGAAGGCTCAGGGGGATCTTATCAATTGTTATTAATACCTGAAGGGGGAATGTAAAGAAGATGAAGCCAAGCTCTTCTCAGTGGTGCTTAGTGACAGGACCAGAAGCAATGGGCACAAACTGAAACACAGGAGGGTCCCTCTGAACATAAGGAGACACTGTCTTACTGTGAGGGTGACTGAGCACTGGCACAAGTTGCCCAGAGAGGTGGTGGAGTCTCCCTCCTTAGAGACATTCAAAAGGCGTCTGGACATGGTCCTGGGCAACAGGCTCTAGGTGGCCCTGCTTGAGCAGCAAGGTTGGACCAGATGACTCCAGAGGTCTCTTCCAACCTTAGCCATTCTGTGAACATCAGGTTTTCATCAATAGAAGTGGAAAAATTCATCACTCTCTCCATGTCTTACTTGTTTTCACCCAGTTTTCCACCATTCCTGGCTTGGGCTGGACCACCAGCAATTAACATTCAGAGTTAAGCTGAATAATTGTTGCCAACAGTTTGGTCCTTATTTGTCGGACAGCAGAAGGGTTCAGCATTGCACTCGCTCACCTCCTAACTAGGAAAGCTGCAACTACACAAGAAAACCCCTTAGCAAAAGTACCAAAGAAAACCATCCTCTCCCCTGTTCAGAGGACTCAGTAGTTAGGCTTGTTCTTTATTTCTGGAAACTAGCTATTCTGTCAGTTATTGACCAACTTCATCTTGTTGGTTAAATAATTTCTAGCACAGATTGTTTATGCTTAAGGGCTACTGCAAAGTCCCATGCAGCAGGTTTTACATCACTATTTGCTGGAAGCACCAATGTATTCAACAAGAAAGCCTGCACTGAGCATGCCCTATTTCCTTTTTTTGCCTGTGCACTTCTCCTGCTATCACTGTTAGCAAGAAAATGTTAATTTAGTTAATTTTGGTCTGACGCTGCACGGCTGATTCTACGCACCGTGTTACCCTTGGTGTCAAAATTGCAAAGGCTGAGAAGAATCTGTTATCACATCTGAAACCTCCATGAGTTTACTCAGGAGTTTGCATTTACCCCATGTGTAAATGGAAGCCAGATGCTGCTCCACAAATGTAATTCGATTTGTATAATACTGGGGGATTTGCTTTGTAGGGCTGACTCCCAGGGAACAAGGTGGATAGTTGGGGCTGAGGGAGCCCAATATCTCCACCTACTTGGTCTTCCTGATTTTGTGTTGGAGCCCAGCAAGTTCCTGCAGGGTAGAAAAGTGAGATCTTTGAGTTTTTCAGTAGAATGTTGTGCATGTCAGCTGAAGGTGGAGTAAATGTGAGCAGGAGACTCCCATGATCATGCTCCTCTGTGGTGCAGTAAGAGCAGCAGCTCTGAACAGCTGTGCACAGGAGGACATCTTCGGCTGTTTTGGCAACAGTTGCTGCTCCGAGAGCCACTGTGGTCTGCTCCAAAGCGTGAGGCTGGGTGGGCTTGGTCAATCAAAGTGCCACAGTGCTGTAGAGAAAACAAAAATTCTATACGCACCTGGGGACCACTCCTGAAGCTTCTTCTCAACCAAGTAAACCATAACGTAACTTTGTTGCCATAGGTTTGTGTGTGAGCATTGCAAGATCAGTAAAAATTAGATCATTAGCTATTAGATGATACTAAGTATGTGCATGTGTCTATTCAAAGGAAGATGGAGGGATGCAGACCTCAATTCAGAATGTGACCCATAGCATAACTGAGAGCACGTGCTATGCCATCAGTGGTGGACGTAGCAAAGACTGGTGGCCCAGCTGTCCCCAATTCCTCCTCACAGTGATTTCATGCCTGCCCTGAGACCAGGTTGCTCTGTGTTGCTCAAGTTTGAGAAGGCTAGGTATGATGCAATGAAAGGCGTTACATGCGCCAAAGTGGGATAACAAGTAGTCATGGCCTGTAAGGGCATTGGTTTCCAAATCTTTTACAAGCAAGGCCGCTGCTGTCTCTTTGACTAAAATGAGAAGCAGATCTTGCCATTTATATGGTCACCAGGGTGTGCACTGCAGTCTGCACGTTCTTATCGATTCTCCTCTAGCAGTGTTTGCTGAGTAATGTGTGTTTTCCCTATAGATATTACTCTGTGTCTGCCTTGTGGTATATCTTGTGACTTGTAATTTCAGGTTTCCCTGGGAGTAGTTGAGCAACTATTATCATCCAGTATTTGTCAGATTATGGCTGCTGCATGTGTGTTTCTCTTAGTCATATTGATCTGACCCGTTGCCAGCTAAAGAAAGAAATGTGGTTCTTAATGCATTTTTCTTTCCTCCAAGGAATCTGCTGCTTTTAAGCAGAAAATGGTTAACATTTCTTAGCTGTTTTCCTGTGTGGTTAAGACAGGGCAGTACATGAGGCCAGCACCTCACTTTGCATTTGGGCCTGACCCTGTAAACGCTTCCGGCAGCACGTTTCCTTTCACATAGCACCAGGTCAGGACTGCTTCAGCAAGTGCTAGGTCACAGCTTTTTGTTGGTAGACCAGGGTGGAGGCCAGCCATCAAGGACACCCCATCAGAAGCAGGCTGAGGACGCCCCAGCAGTCTGAGGTTCAGGGTGCGCTATTTGGCCATGAGCAGAGCCACGCACAGCTGCTTCCTGTCCCATGGGCAGAGGACTTTGCTCTTCTGGGCCATCAAGTCACCAAGAGTAATGATTGCTGAAATGACTTCATTAAATAATCCAGAAGTCTGGCTTTTACTCCTTTCTTTCCTGAAGTCCAGAAGTTGGTAACCCAGGATCTAGCTTGCAGCTCTTCCTGCTTGGTGTCCTCTGTGGTAGAGCTGCTCCCGTGTCAAGCACCAAGACATGCCATGCCTCCCTTGGTACCATGTCTGTTCCTGGCAGGGTGCTGGGCTTGGGTCCAGAGGGCCTGCTTGCTTTGCCGACCCTGACCTGGGGAAAGACAGGTTTTTATTTATGTTTTATTCTATTTTATTTTATTCTATTCTATTTTATTTTTCATTTAAAAGCTATCCATCAGTCTGTCAGTTGAAATAGAAGGCAGTCTTCTTCACCGGTACTTACTTACTCATGTAAACATGCTGATCAGCTGAAGCATTAAAGCTAAAGTTGAGTGCTACATCATTTAATCAATGACCAGTGTATACTTCAGCACATCTACATAAAGTAGTTTCCACCGTCACATCCAGTTGTTAGGATACACTTAGACACTGGAGACATCTTTTAATATGTACTTTATTAGGTAAACGATCCTGTAATACTCTGTGCTAAAGAGGGAAGTGAAAAGCAACTGAGTGATACCACCATTTCTAGGTGTTACTAATGGTGGGTGCTATTAGTCAGAACTGGAAACTCTAGAGGACCTATGACCTTTTGTAAGTACTCAGCAAAACATCAAATTACTGCTGGTTGGTTATAAGCAGTTTGGTGTTTAATAGTGGTTTATGATTATTTTCAGACACAGATGAGCAAGGAGTTACCTGGGGCAACTTGCAGTTGTCCAGCCAGAACTGAAGCAGCCTGCGGTAAAGATGAATACAGGGAGGCTCATGCAGCAGAGGAGCTCAGCAGACGACAGGGGGCTTGGCCAGGGCCTGAAAGAGGAGCTCAGGATGAATGTGGAGTATTATGAAACAGCAGATGTCAAGGGGGCGAAGTAAAGGGTTAAAACAAAAGGAGTCAGGCATGAGAGAGTCATGGCCACGTGGAGATCCAGCTAAGACACCAAAGTGGAATAACATGAGCCAAGCATCAGTGAAAAGCAGCCAGGTAGCAAAAAGAACAGCCAGCAGCTAGGTTTATTTCTAGCCTCTTGGCATGCATGAGACATCTCCTTGAGGTGTGCCTGATAGCCAGAGGACATGACAGCTTTAGCTGTAGCTCTTTTGTTTCCAATTGTTGTGATTTATGCGCTCAGTTCTCTGGTCTGGTGCCTTGCTTGCTGTTAAGAGGGCGATGCATTGCAGGATTTTTAGGGTAAATCATTTTTCAGTCAATGTAAGCCGCCAGTTCCCAAGATTTCAAGACAGTTGGATGAAGTGGTGAATATACCATTCTTCTGCTGGTGGCTGCTCTGCCCATCATAAGTTCTTGAGAAGAAAATTTCATCTTTGTTCTACTTAGTGCTGTGCTAGCAAGCACTCATGAGCGGGCTGTAGTTCACAGAGCGATGGGGCAGAAACTGATGCAGCCTGCTCTGTGGCCCAGGAGCAGTCTCTGCTCCTAGGGCTGTATTTCATTATTGGTCTCCCTGGGCAGGCTATTAAAAGTGAGGCTTTGCCACCAGTTTTTGCCACTGAAACAGTGAGGTTTTGCCACCTCTTTGCTCCCTACTACAGGTAAAAAGAGGCATGCAGCTTTGCATCCAGTTTTTGGAGTGAGAAGCAAGAGGCATAAGCAGCAAATGATACACAAAACCAAGTCCCTTTCTGCCACATGAGAGGGTTTCATGAGCCAGGTCTTTTCCATAAGATGTCCTACATCTGCTCACAGGAGCATGGGAAGCCTAAAACTCTGCATCATAATTTAGCCAGGCTGTCTAATGAGACATACCAGACCATCAGCAGCCTAAATAGTTTTCATGGCTGTGACTGTCTTTAGGGATTGCTTCATGTCTGGGTTTCTTACCAGAGCCTGAGGAAGTGAAGTAGCCAACACCTTGTGAAAAGTGGTGGAAAGCACATGATAAATTCCGGGGCTCCTTCGCAACTCACAGCCTGAACGCCTCCTCAGTGGGCTGGGCTTGGTGCAGCCAGGTTTATGGTAATTTCAGAGCATTTGTTTGGAAGTGCTGATACTATCTGGTTATTTTTTAGATGTCTTTTTTTACCAAAAATTAAAGGATTTCTGTTATGGTGATGAATAAAAAGACAGAGCCTAAGGGAGTATGCAGCAATGACCTCCTAGTTGCAGAGGGACAAAGGCTGCAGGCAGACTTTCATCTTGTACCGAGTTGGATCGTCGGCAGGTCCACCTGCCTGTGTGCCACTATTCCTGTTCACTGCTTATGAAGAGAAGAGCAGGTTGTTAAAAATGAATATAATAGGATATAGAAATAAAGAGTTGTGATTGTGGTTATTCCATTGCCATGGTAAAATAAAGCAAGGACATTTGATACTTGTTTGTTTGTTTGTTTTTAAGAAAAGTTCTGGCAAATGTTACCAAAACAGAGTTCAGGTTTTGGGCAGCTTTGCAAGTCATGTAGCCTGTGCTTAGAATCATAGAATCGTTTAGGTTAGGAAAGATCTTTAAGATCATCGAGCTCAACCATCAACCATGCCCACTAAACCAAGTCCTGAAGTGCCTTGTCTACGCACTTTTTGAATACTTCCAGGGGTGATGACTCCACCACTTCCCTGGGCAGCCTGTTCCAATGCCTGACAACCCTTTCAGGAAAGAAATTTTTCCTAATATCCAATCTAAACCTCCCCTGCCGCAACTTGAGGCCGTTTCCTCTTGTCCTATCACCAGCCACCTGACAGAAGAGACCAGCACCCACCTCACTACAACCTCCTTTCAGGTAGTTGGAGAGAGCGAGAAGGTCTCCCCTCAGCCTCCTTTTCTCCAGGCTAAACAACCCCAGTTCCCTCAGCCGCTCCTCATAAGACTTGTGCTCCAGGCCCCTCACCAGCTTCGTTGCCCTTCTCTGGACACGCTCCAGCCCCTCAATGTCTTTCCTGTAGTGAGGGGCCCAAAACTGAACCCAGTACTCAAGGTGCGGCCTCACCAGTGCCGAGTACAGGGGGACGATCACTTCCCTGCTCCTGTTGGCCACGCTGTTTCTGATACAGGCCAGGATGCCGTTGGCCTTCTTGGCTGCCTGGCCAAGATACAATGTTGATCATGGCTTAATAGTATTTTTTGTTAAAACAGATGTTCATTAAAAAATCTTCAAAGCAATCCATCTTTGTTGTACAGCATGCAAAAGGTTAAAGTAATAAACCTTAGCCTCAGGCAGGTTTTAAGGTTGTGTTTGAGGAGGATTCTTGAAGTCCTTAAATGCCTACCTGGAGTGGCTTCCACTTTAGGACCACTTTGAGGCTTAGAGGCGTCCTATATTTTGAAGAAGGAGGCTGTGGCCTTACATGGGGTTACAAAACCCCCAGCTATTCTTCTGAATGTATCTGTTTATTCACAGTGCCAAAAGATGAATTTATTCTTTCCTCTGTGCTTTCCTAAGAAGCCCTTGTGCCCTTTAAAAACTCAGTAGGAGTTTGTGGTTAGCTTACGGAATTAACAGGGATGGAAACCTGAGCGGTTCGGTGTGTCCATTCTTACTGGAATGACTTACGGTTTTTACTCATGGGGTTTTGTTCCCAAACACAAGGAATGTTTTGTTCCAGCAACATACTCGAGTGCAGCACCAGGGGCATGCATGCAGCCAGTGCCACAGTTCAGCAGATGGGGCAGTAACTTCATAAAGTAGCTACCACAATAACCTGTAGTCTTTAGGGTATATGGCCCTTCTGGTTGTGCTTACAGATTTACATATCAAAAATAGTAGTGCATAGGGTCCTTTTAATGCTTTTAAACTATGATATACAATTCTTTGTTTCTAAATAATTTAATTACAGGTTAATGAAGTTAAGGGACTTGGATACTGTGTTACATGCAGAAATACATGTCTCTGTTCTTGATGCTGAGTGTAGACCTTTTCCATTTGCGATGGTATTCACATATTTAGGACTCAAATCCCCATTATCCATGCTTTGAGAGTAGGGTAGACTCTTGTCATAATATTACATTATAATCCTTCCAGAGATAATGAGGTAACTCTTGTTGCATTTCAAAACAGTGTGACTAAGATGAGGATTTGATCCAGCAGCTACACTGTTCCAGAAGTACTAAGGTACTTGCAGCTATTTGATATTGAGCTATTTGGGCTCTCAATTGAGAAATAAATAGGTCAGGCAAGGCCTTTGAAAGGAATTTAATAGATACATCTCACACTTGCAGAGAAGCATGAAACTCTACTGCTGAAATGAAATTGGGTTCATGAAAGGTCACAGTTATCTTTTAAAGTAAGTTTTTGCATGTCTGCAGAGCAAATATTGCATTAAAGATAAGGGTAGAGTCTCTGTTTTACTGATAATGCTCCAAGTTTTCTTCTTTCCTCCAAATTACGATATAGCTTCCTGCGCGCTAAGCAGCCAGCCTGCTAGATATGACTTGCTTTATTACTATATAGTGATATACCAAACTAGAAAGGCATCAAGCAGTAAATACAAGAACCATGAGCTGCCAAAATAACAGGAAATACTTTTTTTATTATTTTATTGATGACTTTTAAGTCCTGCCATCAGTTCTTCAGAAACTATTGTGACACGGATAACAATCCCAAGTTTGCCTTTATAAGCACAATCACTTACAAATTTGAGAAAGGGTCTAAAAAGGACATCATATATCTTTAAGTATATCTAGATATCCATGTAGATAGATGTATAGATGTCTATACTTATATATCTGTCTATCTATATTTACATATAGATGAACGAAGCATTTATAACCGTACTTTGCTCCATCCTAAAATTCCACCAGAAGTGCCTTCCCACTGAATTTTGTGTAACACAAACAAGGGATTTCACATGTGGCACAATGGAGGGGGTGGAAACCTCTGGTGGAGAGAATAGTTTAAATGCACCCTTGGGGTTTGCAGCTAAAGCGAAACAGAAGCTTCTCCTGGCCTGCTAAAGCTTTAGGAGGTGTCACTCCTTCCCCTTGATGTTCCTTGCCCCCCTCAGCCCCATTCGGTGCTGAATTACAGTACCCTCTGAAGTGAGGTTTACACGCTGTGGTAACAAGAATTGGCAGAACAGTCACCATTCAGACTCCTTTTCTAACCCAGCTATGCTGGATACTAGTATCAGTGAGGCAGTGAGAACTGGGACTCTGCAGTGTCCCCAGGGCCATAGGATCTGCCAGCTGCTGCAGCTCCAGTTGCTGTGGGCTTGCTGTTCCCTGTGCCCCACTCCCAGCTGGCTCAGAGGTACCAGTGCCACAGCAAGCCCCTCGCTGGCTGCCCTTCAGCTGCACCAAGTGCAGCACCAGCCATGCCCGGGGTTCACTAAAGAAGTGAAATTGGAAGAACTGCAGAATTGGAAAGCCTCACTTTCTCAATAGGGTTGTGGGGCACCCCTGCCCCTGTTACTACCTTTGGTATATCTCAGCCGACCTGTTGTGGGCTGATGTATGAACCTGTAGCTACCTTCTTCTTGGGCCATGATCTTAAAAGCTCAGGAAGAGAAGCGGGGGCTGCCTTACAGCCCGTGACCCAACCTTTGACAGCCTACGGCCCAGACCGTGGGGTTGGGACACTTCCCAGCTGTGTCACATTGACACAGCTGCAGCAAGGACCAGCTGGCTCTGTGTCAGGGGACATTTGGCTTCGTGAGCGGCGTGTGGTGACTGCAGCATGGTGCCACCCTGCCCCTGGATAGGGGCTGTGGCCAGGCCACAGCTTGCTCTGAGCCTGCAGATGCTCCTCTGGGCCACTCCGCCCAGAGTAATTTGTAAATAAGTGATGGTGTCATTCAAATCATATGGAAAGTTTAGGTTTGGAAAGCTGAGATAGTCCTTGCTGAATATTGGGATGTATTTGTATTTGGTTAAATAGAAGCCCAGAGGATGTTTGTCATTGAATAACACAGCAGAAAGAAATGCAGGAAAAACACTCTTTTACAAGTTCAGGACATGGTCTGCAGCCTGCTACGCTCCTGCTCTCACAGAAGCTCCACACCAAGAATATGGTTTAAGGGAACTGCCCCATCGGCCGCCTGCAGGAAGGCCTGGAACAATGGCCAATGCAGGAAGGATGTCACAGGTGGATACGGCACATTTGTGCCAAGGCGCAGAGCAGAAGACAAGTCACCACAGCTCCAGCAGACACCAGATGTTTTGTGACTTTTCAGTATGTTTTGAAAAGCATCCCGTGGATGATCGCAGAGCTGAGGAAGATGACTAATGTCAGGCTCTGTTAATACTGGGTGGTTTTACACTGTAAAGGTGGTATTTTGTGGCCTCTTCACTTCAAAGGTGGGAACTAAAAGAGGCTGAACTGGAAAGTGGGGTGGAGATTAGCAGTGCTCTTGGGACAGCAGGAGTGACAGTTGAGGGCAAGACTGAAGGAGAAGCTGATGCAAGTGGTTAGGGAGTTGGCATTTTGAGAGAAGAGAGTGTTTCTCAGGACCAGTGAGCCGATGGGCTTTCCAGACACAGCAGCTGCAGGGCAGCAGTGGTGGGGATGAGGCGAATCTGTGCCCCAGCACAGCTGCTACCAGGCCCGTTGATGGAGGGATGTCGCAGCAGCTGGAGCTTGGGGGTTGAGTCTCCATCCTCTTAGTTCATCCCAGGAGCCTACCCCAACTCAACAGAGCTGCTGGAAGCCACCTTGTATCCCTGCCAGAGCAGCAGTCAGTGCAGAATACGGCTCAGGCTTTTGAGGTGTTCATCAGGGAAGAAGGAGTGTATAGCAGAATAGATAATTCACAACCAAGAGGGAAACCAAAAGAACGCTTCAGGAATGTAAGGCCGATAGGAAATCAGACAGTGTTAAGATGCCACTGGGCAAGGACACTTTTATCACTCATACAGTGTTGCAGTTCTGCTAGTGGTAAGAGTTATTTTGTGGGCAGCATGGTACTAGTGAATTACTGGGTTTCATTCTCCACAGTTGATATTTAGCTGCCCTCTTTCACAAGTATCAAAAATACTTAAATGGCAGAAAAGTAAATAAAGGCTTTCCACAAAGTCTGGGCATGAGCAATGCTAAATATCACTGGCTTTTGCCACTAGTATTATATATCATGTTGTCATGGTTTAACCCCAGTCAGCAACTAAGCACCATGTAGCCACTCACTTCCCACCCCCCCAAGTGGGATGGGGGAGAGAATCAGAAGGAAAAAGGCAAAACTCATGGGTTAAGATAAGAACAGTTTGATGGAACAGAAAGGAAGAAACAGATAATAATAATAATGAAATGATAATAATAACAATAATGAAATGAAAATAGTAATAATAACGAAATTACAATAATAATAATAGGATTGGAATATACAAAACAAGTGATGCACAGTGCAATTGTTCACCACTCACCAACTGATGCCCAGTTAGTTTCCGAGCAGTGAACCATCCCCCAGGTCAAGTCCCCCCAGTTTATATACTGGGCATGACGTCGCATGGTATGGAATACCCCTTTGGCCAGTTTGGGTCAGCTGTCCTGGCTGTGTCCCCTCCCAACTTCTTGTGTCCCTCCAGCCTTCTTGCTGGCTGGGCATGAGAAGCTGAAAAACCCTTGACTTGTTGCTAAATAATGTTTACACTAACTAAAACATCAGTGTTATCAACATTCTTCTCATGCTGAGTCCAAGACATAAAGCTATACCAGCTACTAGAAAGAAAATTTAACTGTATCCCAGCTGAAACCAGGACACATGTTTTAGGAGACAAATTCCCAAGGTAATTGGTGTGGGAGCCCAGAAAGGATGGCCTAACACACTGGCCTTTGCCAGTGGGTTATGAGCTCGATGCAATCGTGAATATGTAGTAAGGTAGCAGGCATGTTGCCCTTTGGAGGGCTGAAAAGATCTTGGCTAAATCCCAGCAAGACAGGGTGAGGAACCTTGGAGCAGATATCAACATGAAAAAAAAAAAGACCCTTCCTCCTGTTATGTGAAACTTTTTCTCTGATACAGGCCAACATTGGCTTGGAAATAATACGTGCACCTTCACTAAGTCTTCTAAATTATTCCCGTGTTATTTTTGACTAGTATAATAGCTAGTTGAATAGCTATGGGCTCATTCTGCTGTTACTTTGGTGTTTGCAAGCTTTCAGATTCACTGCGTATGCCCTTGTGTTCATGTTTGTATTTGTGACTCTCCGAAAGTTTTACAGGACATAGGACATCTCCAAAGATTGTTATTCATTATTTAAAACCTGCTGAACTGTAATCCAAATTCTGTCCATTCCCTGTTGGCCATTATTTATTTTCCATTCATAAACTTTTATCAAGTAACGCCAGGTGGCATTCAGGCAGCGCAGCAGCCAAGAGGTGAAGAAAGCCATTCACAAACACGTCGCAGGCTGATAGTCACCCGTAGACACTGTCTGGTGAATCATACTGAGCAGTGAATACATCCTGAACATCAGGATCCTTTCACATGCTGAAGGAAGTGTTGCAATTTTACTCATTTGATCTGCATATTGCTCTCTGGAGGCTTTCATCCCAACATGTTTCTTCTTACAATAATTCAGCGACATACTACGAAATCTGGAGTTCTGCTAAATTCAAGCAAACTTCTTGCTGAATATGACATTTAGAATCTTAAGTCTGCAACAAGACACGTCAAACATAGCACACATAGCAACACACTAAAATGTGAATTTGCTTCAGGTTCAGAAACTTGCACATGAGTATGCAGGGCTCTGCTCAGACGATGCAGCAGCACGCATGCTGCAGCTGTAAGTGGAAGGGATGCTACAGCTCCACAGGGTTTTCCTGTTGCCTCTGCAGCCTTATAAGCCCGTTTGTGGGTGGAAGTGCAGAGTTAACAGCTAAGGGCAAAAGATTTTGCCTATGGGTGAATCTTACCATGCTAGTTATAATATGACTTTTTGCCTGGATAATGGCAAGTGCCAGGGAGGGGGTGAAGAAAGAGATACAGACCTCTTCACTATAAATATTTCTTGTTGAAAATACCCTGGAAGAAATATTTCTGAGAGTCTCAGTTTCACGGTTTTAACTCTGTTGGTGTTGCTTAGATGGCAGTGACACCCTGTGGTACCAGCCGCTGATGCAGCACTTGATGGTAGTTAGTTCAGAAGTCAGTATAAGATTGCAATAACAAAAAGTCCAGGGACGTTTTTAATTCATCTTCACAGACCACGTCCTCCATCTTCCCCAAGTGCCTTTGCGCTAAGCAGGATGCACCTTTCTGGATTTAAATGTCCTGGAAGTAGCTGCTGCCTCTTTCTGAGCATTTGTGCAGTGCCTGCGTGGTGAGTCTGTCTGGTTCGACTCACCTCTTGCCTTTACAGTAAGAGGAATCAGCGGTAGTAACAAATCAGTATTGCATCACGGTGCATCTTTGCTATGTAACTTAGTGCTGCCTCGCTGCTTGCCCTGGTGAGCAAGGAAAGCTTGTGGTTGGAGAGGACAGTGCTCATCTTGGGTATTTTCTCTCTTTCAGGGGGTTCATGAGTCGAAAGGTGTGACTGAAGATTATTTGAAACTTGAATCCCTGATCCAGAAAGTTGTTTCTCCTTACTTGGGCACATACGGACTGTATTCCAGTGACGGACCCTTCACGCACTCTTCCTGTATCTTGGGTAAGAATAACAGAGGCTCAATTTGACACAGCACAGAGGGCTTCACCAAAACCTTGGTCCACACAGGGCCGGGGCACACATGAGAGGAGACTGCCAGTACTAACACAATGTGGTCAGGCTCCTTTTCTAAGGCCTTGCTCTTTGCTATGTGCAAAGTCACAGTGAAACTTGCCAGTGGCAGAAGATGAAACCAGATCATCATAACAGTGCTCAATGAATATGTGAATCTAGAGTGTGCTTAGCATTTTCATTCTACCTTTTAATGAGAGAGCTTTAACACAGGATGCTTTATGAACAGTGAGAGGAAGAAGCAAGAAGCCATTTCTAGAGTGCTGAATAGTGTCTGTTCATTAGTGCACAAAGATCATACAAGGCTGTTTAAAGCAGGGAAGAGAGTAGGAATTTGTCTTAGAGAAGACTAACGGATAAGCCTTCAAACCTATAAAAGCTTTCTGCAGAGTGGAAGATAAGCTGTTCTCCATCCCAGTGGAGATAAGAAAAATAAAGTGGACCACACATAGCAGGGGAAATCCAGATTACATGGAAGGAAAAGTCTCCAATGTCACATAAACCACCTCTGCAGGCTGTTGAATCTTCACTGCTAGAGGCGCTACATACATGTCACATACATAGGCATCCATAAGGAGCAAGGTGGGTAAACGTGGTCCTGCCTGTTGGCAGAGGCTGAGTGACCTTCTTGAGTCCCTTCCAGCTTATTTTCTGTGATTCTTTGAGCTCTGAAGCATTCAGTGACCTCTGTGAAGGCAAGATTTGGTCAAGATGAAGGTCTTTTGAATATCCCATGTAGTAATTCAGTCTGTTGAAAATGCAAGGGGGATACTACCAGCGTAAATCAAAAAGGAAATGTGGTAGCACCTGAGTATTTTAATGTAAATGCTGTGATTGCCTGCTTGAATACAGAAAACAGAGGGGAAAATAAGTTCAATTGTGTGTTTTCTATGCAGTCAATTTAATCTATTTGCTTGTCAGAAATGGTCAATAAGGTGGTTGATTTTCCCTTGAAGCTGAATGGAAAAAATGGTTGTATTGCAGTAGGCGTTTAAGAAACAAATCAGTTTTATGTGAATAAATAGAGACCGGTTATTTATGGAAAATTGTGCAGGATTACAACTTTGTATTCATTGCTTGCCATTAAAAGGCCACAAGCATTTAAATGGAGCCCCAAATCGACGTTTTCTGAATACAGGCTTTTGTATGTCAGGACAGAAAAAATGCACCCAAAGATAATAAAACTCCAGTGAAATGGATTGTTAAAAAATAAATGTTGTATTACATGACTGCGAAAGATAGGAAGGTTTTGGTGGACTGGGCACTTCCCCTTTCTGCAGTCTGGGGTGTAGATCTGTAGCAGTACCCCTGAATAGGTCTTACTATAGTCAATGAACCAGCATCCAAGGGAGCTGAGTGCCTAAGTCTCTGCTGCTTTTAAAGTAACGCATCATAGTAATGCTATTTTGGTAGCATGATTTAAAGCTCTGACATACTGTCCTTGGGACTGGTGAGGCCACTGACCTTTTTTTTTCCCTGTGTGGCCAGCATACCCAGCTTTCCCTTCCAGCCAAGCCTTGGTGTGAGCAAAAAGCCAGACGTCCTGTGGCAGGGCAGCCCTGGGGAACCTCTTGTGTTTGCCAGGTCAAACTCCTAACAAAGAAAAAATCCAAAGGTGATCTTGGTTCAGTTGATTTCACTGCTGAGGCAGACACAACGGCAAAATACAGTCTTAAGTACAGAAACTGTTTTTTTCAGTAATACAGTGTATGATTGGAATCTGTGTCCAGGTAAGCACATAATTATACGTAAGTATAATTTTAGAAGAGACAGGCATTTGTAAAGAAAATTGAATGGTTTGCAGGGGAATATATACCAGCATACTGATTTAAAGCAGACAATTTATACGCAGTTGCTGTGGTTGACTTCCAGAGTGTAACTTCATTCCCTTCTCCAGCCATGCACCTTTCATGGGGATGGCAAAGTGAGAGTAGCAGGAAGAAAGCTTCAAATGTGAGACGTATTATTCGCATCACTTTTTTTTTAGCACCAGCGAGTCTGAGCACTGAGGTCCGCAAAAAGTTTGCATGATGGTCATTTTGATCTAGCTGCCAGAGAGCACTCCAGCCCTAAACCACTAGTGGAGGATCTCTGTGCTGACTTGCTGCCACCTGCTGCTCATTCTTTGGAAAGAGCCCACTTGGTTAACAGCAGCATTCATACCATCACTGCCAGATTGAGTGCAGGTTTGTTCCCCAAAGAGGTTGCTGTGGGCACTGCCCTCCAGTTAACGTTTCTGAACACTCTTGGTGCTCTCTCCTTGTGCGGTCTCTGCACGATGCTTTGAATCTAACTTTTTCCAGAATTATTAGTAAGACTACCTGTCTTAATCCTTGTGCCCCAAATTTGAAGAGACCTGATTTTCCCAGGGTGGGTGTAAAAGTTGAATTTCAAATACTAGAAATTAGTGATGACTTTTATAGCCTGAACAAGAACAGAATTGCAGTTTCTGTTGTTGTCTAAAGAAAGTATTTGCAATTGTTTATCAGGTCTCCCACAATATTTACTGTTTTACTCCAGCTGCTGAAGTTGTGTGAACATAAGGGAATCTCAGCTATTATTTGTAAAGATAGGTTTGGAGTCTTCAATGCACTAAAGAAATATAGGAAATCTGAAGCCTATGGATCTACAAAACCATCAAAATGTATTCTTTTATAAAAGTTCGTGTCATTCAAGAAAAGCTCATGAATATTTAGGCCTTGACTTTTCTTTGGAACACTCATAATTATTAGTACCATGAAAATAGGAGACTTTGTAGATGTTACTCTGGATCTTTCTCTATTTACAGAGAAGCGGTTCTTCAGGCGCTCAAAATCAGGTGACATCCTCGCCAAGAACCCTGTGGTGCGATCGAAAAGCTACAACAATCCACTGCTGACACCAGTGGCCGAGTATGAAACTGAGGGCATGGCTGCCAATGGAACAGGCATCCGAAGGCACTCCGTTTCGGAAATGACCTCCTGCCTGGAGCTCCAGGGGTACTCCAACCTCACCACCATCATGGACAACGGTTCCAAGAGCTCCATGACAGCCACGAAAAGCTCGCTGTCAGGAGACCAGGAGAGGCCCAGCACCGGGTCAGTGCAATGCTCTAGCAAACTCAGCACAGTTGAGCAACAGAAGGGACTCTTCCACTCGATGGACGACCCGCATAGGTCTTTTGAGCTGGACAGGGACCCTTCCTTGATTCCAGTTCCCTCTTCCAGCCCTGAGAACATAGTGGATCAGATTCTGGAGTCGATCGACTCTGATTCTGAAGGCATTTTTATTGATTTTGGCCGAGGCTGTTCCAATTCATCGGCATACAATGTGGATGTGAACAGACAGAGCATCATGTGAAGGACAGTGGGAGACAAACCTTGAGGTTTAATATATATGAAAGTTACTAATGCATTGAGTCGGACTATGAGCAAGCTATATATGTCTAGGGCAGAACCTCTGTTGTACGTCATCACAGCTGTACTGAAGTACACAAACACAAGTTTACAGCAGGCAGGAAGCTGCTGCGAGGGGGAAGAAACTCCAGCACTTCTCCTTGTCCCAGTCACTCTGCAGTTGGATTTCCTATTGTCTTCATAAACTTAGGGGTTCACAAGCCAACAAGTGTCTGGTAAATGCTATTGGTGCAGCTGGCAATGTTTGTTCAGCCTAGCAAATAGCTGTGTTCACTTCTAATTTTCTCAAGAGATTTCCTGTAGGCAGCAGGTTGTTCTCTGAACTGTAACACCTCAGCCAGAGTAAAAACATATCCTTTTAAAAAAACAAAAAAACCCAGAGTCTGTGGGCCTTCATGCCACAGGATACAGTGATAAAGAAGTCTCTTTTAATCTTTTTCTTGTACATCTTGTATGCACTCCTTTGCCTAATGGTGAGTTAAGACTTCTTGAAGAAAGGCAAATAAACAGAAATGTGGTACCTGATGTCATGCAATGCCTCATGTCTCATGTTCTGTTTCACAGCCAATAGCTTGTGTCTGTGAGAGAGTTGTCTTGAAACTGGCTTTTAAGGCTGTGTTTATTTGCTCTGAAGGTGGCAATTCCAAGAAATCTGTGCACTGTTGACTCCTGGAGCATCCGTTGTATGGAGAGATTCCAGCAGAATTCAACTTGTTTCCTAAATAAATAAAAATATGGCCTCTTGGTGGATATTGTCATTATATACTTATATTCTTAAAGAAATACAATAATGCATGTACTGTCAATTCTGTATTGATACTTGGGGAGTGTGAACCTTGCAGCTCTTCTCATCCTGAGCACTCCCAGCTCTTTGATTCTCCCTTGCAGTAACATGCTGTTTTAAGAGCTGTGTGAGTAGTTTTACAGAGGATTGATGCACATGATACTAAGGTGAAGTATGTGTGATAGAAGTGTGATAGATTTTTGAGCAGATGGTTTTACAGTGAAGAAAGAGCTACTTCAGGTCACGCCATTCTAGCCCCATCTGCTGGAGGAAAGAGTCAGTCGGTAACTCCTGAGCTGCTCAGGAGAGACTGATCATCAGTTTGGCCTGGCAGCACCTGGCACTTAGCTCAGATGCTCAAGGACTCTACAGCTTCACTCTGCACTTGCACTGCTGACCCCAACATTTGCCAAAATCTTCCCAGGCTTTGATTGTGTTTTTAGGCTCTAGGCCCCACTTCTGATATTTAATTTCCTTTGGCCTCACTACCTCATCTTTTGGAAAGTGTTAGCTCAATATTTTGCTACCATCCTGCTTTACTGCTGGAGATTTCACCTTCTGGATAGATGTGCAGGCTCCCCATAACAGAGATTTGAGAACCTCAGAAGCCAGCTGAGGAAGGAGCCCCATAAATGAGGCAGAGGTTTGGTGTCTGGTTTGCTTCTTTGTGTTTGGCATGTTCAGCTGTGCAGCCTCCCCTACAGGTAGGCACTTACGTTAGGTCATACTTCAATGTTCCTTTTACACAAAGATAAAAAATTGCTTTTACGTCCCAACAGTCTCAAACCTAAGGGCCAGGGAACACACCTGGATGGGACTACCTGACGTGGGGAAGAGTCAGTACGGAGGGACTTAACACCAACTGGCAGAAACACAGGTGTAGGAGAATGTACCCTCAGCAAGAGCAACTCTGGTGCCTGGGGGGATTGTTGAGGTCCAATAAACAAAATGGCTTAGGATGCAGACACCTAACTAGCCCTCTGGATGTGCAGCTAAAAGTTGCAGATGATCAGGTCACCAATTTGGCTGCTTCCTGGCCATGGTGATGCCTGTGCAATCCTGCTGTTGTGCACTGGGGCACACCCAGGAGTACTTCACTCCTGATGGGGCTGAGTATGTTGGCAGCTTGCTAACATCTGAGGTTTATCAGGTTCCTACCACCTGGTTGGTGCTACCAATGGGGTTTTCCCACTCTCTCCTAGCTGGGGGGCATGATGAGCCCCCAGTCTCAAGGCACATTTGGTGCCACATTTGGCCCTGGGCAAACTACAGGGGAGAGAGGTCTCACTGAACTTGCATCCAATATATGACAGGATCAGTAATTTCCAAAAGTGTCCTAAAGTGTTACAAGCCCCTGTGCTGGTGCCCTGAGCCCCCACACTCATTTCTTCTGGCAAACACTGTTCTATTTCCTGAATTATTTTGGTTGGAGAAAAAGAGTATCTACAGCCTTGTTCTAAGGACACAGTGCAGGGGAGGAGAAGATAGATTAAAATCCCCACAAGAAAATCTAGAAAATAAAGTGGATCAAGCCTTCTGCACACCTTCTTCCATTAGGGAATATTAAATGAAGTAAGAGTCATAAGCTTACTTAATTAGTGGGGAATATTTAAGCACAGTTGTAACTGAGAGGAGAAAGGGACTGCTAGGACCCTTCCCACCTGAGCATGGTTTGTGCCGTCCACTGTGATAGGAGACCTTGAATCTGAATCCCCTGGTATGTTGGCAATGAACTAACCTCTCCAAACTTGCAAGTGTGGAGCTAGTGAATGAAAATCCTCCTCTAGCTGCTTTAGAAGGTTATTTAAAATTGGGTTCAAGACAGTGACTGCATAAGAGGAGTATTCCTAACAGGCACCTCAGAAAACCTCAAAGAGGAGCAGGATTTAGGAAATAGTCTTGTCTTCAGCATTTCCTCTTGGCCAAGGCAGGCAGCCTGGTGCCCATTATAGAAGCCGGTTCTTGGACGCTTCACCTTCTCAAATGCACTGTGGAGGGAAACGGCTATCCTGGAGCATGGTAGCATTGCAGCCTGGCACTTCCAATCTAGCTTTTACATTTTTAACTCTTATACTTGAAGTGGGTTCTTTAGGGTCAAAGCTCTAGCAGCAGAAAGATCTAATGTAGGCATGTAGACTCTTCAGAAGATACAGACCAAGGCCCATTCACCAGGACCACACTGGAGAAGGGCAGAAAAGCAAAGCAAAACTCTGCCCTGCCCCCAGAGCTGTGATTATCAGCTGTGATAGTGTTGAATGAGTATTTAAGGAAGTAGGGTTCAGCCCTGTTGGGATTTGTTACTCGTTGTTAGGTACTGGGATGATCTGTGAGTGCTGCTGAGCTGAAGTAAAAGGCTTATATTGATCCTATTTAGGATGAAGAGGATCTCAATGGGCTTCAGTTCAAGTAAGTTAACCTGATGATGCTGTAATGGAACAAGCTGAGCTCTGCTGTTGTGGTTTAGAGCTTGCTGAACTAAACTTGCCTCTCTGCTAGCAAATGTGGTATTTACAAAAGTGTTTTGTCTGCTATGCTCAAGTTCTACTGGGGTAATGACTAAAGAAGGAGCGAATGCATTCTGACTCTAAGGGTTAAAGCTGCAGTTTCAGGGCTACTTTTTAATTAAAGAAAACATGATAAACTCAGCAGGCTTGCTATGAAGAGTCTGAAAATCTGAAGTCAGAGTTCAGTTCCCTACTGCAATGGTGATAGGGTGGCATTTTGTCTCTCCTTCAAATTTGTATTAAAATATGCAGGCAGTTATGACTGATAGTTATGAGAAGCTGTGTGTGATGGTCTAGCTAATTCCTTTGAAAGCCACCATATCCATTGTCCTCAGAGATGAAGTTTCTCATCAACTTATTCCTCAAGAAGTGGTATGACTGGCGGCACTATGTACTCTGTAGAAGGATGTAGGTGGAGCTGTGCTCTAGTTCTGTGCTTTGAGCTGGTCTGTTCTGTAGTTGCAAAATTGTGTGTGTGAATGTGCAAGGTGTGGAGGGTCATGGAGTCAGACATAGCCCTGGGAGGACAGATGATGTGAGTGATGCTGAGCCAGGCGTGTGCAGGCAATGAAAGCCCAGTGTTCAGTGACGTTAAATGCTGCACAGATGTGAGACTATCCTAATATGTGATCCTTCTACTAGTAATTCCAATGCAGACAAGGCAGGGATGTGGTCTTTCTAGAGACAAATCATGGAGTCATTACAAAGGAAAAACGTGTATCAAAGAGAATAGTGCAGGTTCTTGCCAAAATATATTTATGAATTGACGGCTTTCAGCTTTCAAATGTCGCTACACAGCAGTGTCCCAGTGCAGCAGTGATACTCAAGCTTTGTCCCTAAGGGAGCATATTCAGTATGCCAATTCTTCCTGTCCACCCTTTGTTAGGATAAACTGTGGCATTTTGTATCCTAATCCAAAACTCAAAAGCTCTCTTCTCTTTCCCTGGTTGGAACACATTCCAAAACCCTATGAGGGAGATAGAGAGCAACAGGTAGCACTTAAAGCTCCTGTCATTTGGCACTGCAGGGTGAACATTATGCAAGCAAAAGGAACTGGGAGACTAACCTAATGAACAGCTGCTGAGCTCTGTGGAGAAGCAATACAGCTCCCTGGAGCACAACTGGAAATAGCAGAATAATTGGCTGCAAATAATGCNGAAATGGGGAAAACTACTTTCCATCATTCAGTTAGCTCCTGGCAAGCTGGTTTTGATAGTGCTTTTGACTAAAACACGCTTGCTGATACCATCTGAACCACTAAGCTGTGGTGACAGAAAAGCTGTGGGCCACCTTCTTCTAGGGCCACCATACAGATGTGAGTATATGAAAATACCTGATATCTCTCTAAAATTCTGGTTAGAGATGTGTGGATTGTCACTTTATTAGGATAATATCCTGTAAGAGCATCTTGGAAATAAAGATGTCAGAAAGCCCTTAGTGTTGTTTTTGAGCTCTGGTCTGCAGAGGTGTGACTGTCATTCCAGAACTTTTCTCAAAGTACCAAAATTTGGAGGGGGGTGGGGGAGCAGAAACCCAGATACCAATCAGGCTGGCAGTGCTGCAAATAACATATGCAGCCATTTTAATAATACATAAATTCTTGCCACCGTGCTCTCCAGGAGAATAAAATGCTTGGTTTATAGTTAAGGCATTGTTTGCACCTTTCCACAAAGGAAAAAATACACTTCTAAAAGGGAAATAAATATATTTTGCCTCAAAGAGCCTTCTAACATCCCTTTCTCTTCCTGTGGTGTGGTAGCAACAGCAGCAGATTGCTGTGCTCAGTGGTTTGCAAGTTCCTAGACTCCCCTTCCCGTGCAAGGGGAAGAGACAGTGCTTAGGGCTGAAATTGCAGACCAGCACCTTGAGATGATGTGGTTGAAAGGTGCCAAGAAAGCAGCTGTGCCATTGTGTCCTCTAAAATCCAGGTTAGAGCTTCTTGGGACAGTTTATTTGTCTTAACTGACAGTAGGCTTCAGAAAACCACAAGCCACCCCATGTTTGTTGGGCTGCTGCAGGTCAGCTGCTAGCCCACCCTTCCCAGGAGGGTGATGTGGAGAAGAGCTGCAAGGGAATAGCTGCTGGAGACATCAAAGGTGGCCCTGGTCACTCCATATAGCCTGAAGGATCTCGGGCTCCTGCCTGTTTTCTGATGTTACCGACAGATTAGGGATCTCTGAGGGGTGGAGATTATACCAAATGAAGTGCCCAAGCTATTGAGAGATGTGCCAGAAAGTGGTTCAAGTATTTTGTGTGGTCCCAGGCTTCTGCAAACAAGTGGACACGGACTCTCCCCGGTGCTCTGTGTTGGCCTCAATGCTCCATCAAAACTGGTGGTTAAACTCCACTGGTTTCATCAGACTCAGAATTAGGCTAATATGTCGTCTTTCCGAAATAGCTCACCTGGCTTAAAGCTGCTGCTTACTCCCCTGTATCGCCCTCAGAAGCCACATTTTTGGGGAGAACTGCAGAAAGGATTTAGCTTTGACCTACTATCTCAATGACATAATTACACTGGCATTTTAATAATACTCAGGCAGGTAACTTGACTAGTAATTAAATAACGAAAATAGCCTATTTCACAAATGGTGCACCCCTCAGGTCTTGTAGCGTGTAATTGGATTAGCAAATTGGCTGCTTGCCTGCCTATAGCAGGATTGCCTACCTAAGAGATGAACTGCCAGCACGTTCTGCCAAAGCCAGAGCAGAGGGAAGGGAAAACTGGGTGTGAGAACAGCTGTGGAACTGCTGGGCTAATAAACCTGCCAGAAGTTTATTGTTAGTTAGTTGCCATTGTAAAATGAGGTGCAGGGGCTAAGTTTGTATTTCTATTACTGAGGGTCTGCGTCAGCATTTTCACCTTAAGATTGCTAACTCTTCCAGAACATACTTATTTCCTAATTATTTTAGGATGATTTTTTTTTTTCCTTTGGAAAAGCAAATATTTAGTCTAAGGCAGAGTTTTAGCTAGATTTCAGAATGCATTCCCTTTATAAATCCTAGCCCTCTGAACTCGGGGTTTGGAAATGGATTTGAAGGGAATTCTTAGAGCATTGTTGTTGTCTTTATAATGAACATTAGTCTTGGGATCAGATTGCTGGGCTGGAACTCAGAGACTGGGATGACTTAATCCCATGTCCTCCGTGGGCTTTTTGCATAGGTTTAAGTCACTTAATAGCTTTATACCTCTTCAGAACATGGGCATAATATTCTTATCTGTCTTTCTTACATTTTGAATTGTTGAGTGGATTGTCTGTTGCTTGAAGGTTTCATGATAAAGCATGCACAACGAGAGGAGAAGAGGCAGTGTATTGGAGAATGATTGAATGTAAATTAGCAATGCAACCCTAACTTTTGTGTATGTAACTTTGTTGCCATCATATTCTTTCAGTGTAGCTGCATCACTGATTTGGGTCTATACATGCTATTAATTCCCATTTATGATCCATTCCCTGTCTATCTACATGCCTTGTTTGGCTTTCCTCCTCAACAGCAATCTTCACTAACACGTTTACAATGATGCTAGGCTGTTTCTTTAGCTGATGTTACCTCTTTAATACTCTGTGAACTTTGAGCATGTCATGGTTTTTTTTTTTCCTTCAGTCCACGTTACTTTGTTCTTACCAGCATCAAGCTTCTTATTGCCTATTACCCTAAATAGTTTAGGTCCCTCTGAAATCCTCATGTTCTGTCCTGAATATACTCGGTAACCTCCAGGAGCAAATATCTGTTTCACGCTTCATCCATCTCTTCCAATAAAAAAACTGGAAGGCATTAGGCTTGATTTCTAACGAGGAAAAATTATCTTCTCACTTGCAGCAGTTGTGTGGAAAATTGAGATCATAATGTTCTGTTCTTCACGATCACTGTTTTTCCCAGATACAGGTGTAAAGCTTGCTGGTTTATAAGCATTTGGGTCATATCCTCAAGCTTATGTTAAAATACAGGTGTGGTCCTTGTAGTCCCCAGTTCTCTACAACAATGTCTCATCTTTCATAAATACTCCATTTGCTGTGAATTGAGCCACTTCATTCTTAAACCTCATGGGTATGCAATCATCTGGGACGGTAACACACTACAGGAAGCGGGAGAAGTTGGTAACCTCTTGGGGTATCCACAGGCAATCTCTCTACATGGTAAGATTGGGTAGTGAAAGTAGAAATAGAAATGCTGCACATAAGAATTAGAAGCAGAATAGCATGTGGGTGCTAGAGCAGACAAAAGATGCAAACCATTTAAAGGCAGAACTTAACTGACTTCAAATGCAGCTAAGATCTCACCCCACATCTGTGCCAGCAGCTTTGTAATGTCACTATTCTTAAACCTTGTTCAAGCCTCCCTGGGGGAGGAGGGTGAACAGAAATTATTCTGAAGAAAAAATTGTACACAGCTCGGAGTTGAAAATTTTGTAAGGCTTGTGAGGGGAGGAATTTGTCAGGGTAAGGGTGGAAAATGTTTTCAGTTTCACTGGTTCAATTTCAATCCTGTTTTGTCATACAAATGTCCCCAGTCTTTGGCAAAATTGGCTTTTAAAATTATTTTTAACTGCTTTTTGTGTCATCCACTCCAGGATTGAGGAGTGGTGGCAGTTGAGTACATTATACCACTAGCAAACCAGGCAGTACTCAAATAGATAAAAGCTTTCTGAAGAAAACTCCAGATTTCTAGGGCATGTTGACTGAAAGGAGGAAGAAAGGGCTTTGTTGCACAAACATTCCTAAAACTCCCCAGCTGCTGCTGTGCACAACGAGGGGGAAGGCGACCAGCTGCACTCTCCGGGATATGATGAACATTTCTGAGAAAAACAAGCTTGGGACGTTAGTTATTCTCCAGATTCACTTCTCCTCTCCTTGGGTCAAACACCAAGGACTCTGTTCATGTACAAGATGGAATTTGGGTGCCAAGACCCAAGGTGGCATTTGAAGTTTTACTCTGTCAGATCCAGACACAGCCAAATGTATCTGTGGCAGCGCTAGTCCCCCTGCCTCCTTTTTTTCTTCGACTTCCTATAAACAAGTAATTGCTGATTACTGACAAACAGCTCTAATATTTTAAAAATGGTCTTGCATGCGTCAAGCCCTGGAAGGTACTATAGATGCATCCATAGTGTATGGATCCATCCAGATACTTCCACTAAGCTTGTCCATGGAGCATCAAGGAGCCTTCTGCAATCAGAGACTGCAAGCACCCAGCGCAGATCAGGATCTGGCCCTGTCCGTCTGGAATTAGCAAATGGTGAAGAAACAGAGTAAAACTGATGCCACACTTAGCAGGGAAAAAAACTGCACATTGATGCCTCCTGTTTGCATGTGCAGTCTGGAAGGACCACATACATGGTTACTGTGCAGATTCAAGAGATTCCAGCTGTCTGTCAGCAAGAATTGCTTAATGCTTTGCTCATGCTGAAGAACTAATTTGATATTCTACCTTTTGTATCTTCCAAAAGTTGTTCCTTAAATGTTGTGTGTGGGCAGGGGTTCTTGGCTGGTAATGCTGCAGTTCAAATGCTTCATTATACATGCTCACAGTGGATGTATCAGTCTTGGTTCAGGTTGTAGGAAGATTCAAATATAGCACCAAGTCACTGCTAAACAGTCTCATACATACAAAGGTATGATTATTTTTTCCCCTGCTTTTGAAACTCTCATATATTTTTCCTCTTTCTAGTTAAGTAGAGTTCAGGAATTTGTGTGTGGTGGGTGGGATTTTTTTACTTGTTTGGTTTTTTCCCAGAGGATGCTTTAAATCAAACCTGAAGTCCTGCTTTTCTGCTCTTGGCACACACTGGGATTATCTCCCTGTCTTTTCTAATACAGATGATTGTACTGTTCTTATTTCTTCTTTTGCACAGTAATCCTGCCAGCTAGCTCACTGGGACAGTCTGTGACAAAAGCTGACCACTGGCTTCCTGTAAGGAGATGCTCCCTCAGCGGTGTGCCAGTGGCCAGGCTGCATGTTTGAGAAGGGAGACGTAACTGTCAATAGGACTGACTCAAAATGGCTATGCTGTTTGCTCTTTCCACTGGAATTTCTCTTTTCCCTCATTAATCTAGCTGCTGTTGCCTTTCTGACTAATTTTGTTGATTCTACAAGCTACAAAGAAAGACACCACAATAATCCTGTTGGGGTTCAGGATCTGTTTCTTGGGCTCCTTTTTGCGTGGCCAAGAAGCCTGTTGATGACAGAGGTGAAGATGGCGAGGAGATGCACCCAGAGCAGAACATCTCCTGGGAGGTACTCCTCTTGCAGCCGGGCTTGCAGAAGACAGTTTCTCATCTCATATGGTCAAAAGTGGTGAACAGCTTCCTTCAGCAACACCTCCTCCTCTCTCTTCTCCAGGCTAAAGCATATGTAAAAACTACACAGAGTAAGGAGCCTACTCAGCATAAATGCTTTCCCTTCCTGCAGAGGCTCTTCAGGAGGGCAACGCAGTGCAAGGTTTGCTCAAGTCACTGCCACAAGTGGACATTTTCCCTGTGGAGGAGTCCAAAGGCAATTCTTGGGAGGGAGAAGCCCCCGGCTGCTGGATAGCAGTCTATTTCTGCAGGATTTCTATGGCCTCACCTCTGATTCCTTGGATGAGCAGTGATATCAAGCCTACACCATTTCCTATTGGGATGAAAGGAACCTGCAGGTCCACTTCTTCCCCTCTCTCCAACCGGGCCAAAATGTCTAGTCTAGTAGATCAAATAAATCCACATTCCTGCCTCCAGATGCTGGCCCTCAGAAAATCAACCTATTTAAAATGTTAATTTATTACTGACAGTAGCAGTGCTAATGCCTTCTAGATGGTGGGCCCCTTCCTTGCTGGAGGGCTGTTGTGGAAGTAGTGTGCTCCCTGGTCTGGGGCGTAGGTCCTCTTCTGGGACATGCGTTCCTCTCCGGAGTGGTGTGGTGCTGGGCTTGTGTCGTGGTTTAACCCCAGCTGGCAATTAAGCACCAAGCAGCCTCTTGTTCACTCCCCCATCTCAGTGGGATGGGGGAGACAATTGGGGTGGGGGGGGGATAACACTCATGGATTGAGATAAAGACAGTTTAATAGCACAGAAAAGCAAGGGAAAATAATATAATAGAATATACAAAACAAGTGATGCACAATATAATTGCTCACCACTGGCTGATGGATGCAGACCCAATCCCTGAGCCATGGTGCCCCCCTGGCCAACTGCCCCCCGTTTATATACTGGGCATGATGTCACATGGTATGGAATACCCCTTTGGCCAGTTTGGGTCAGCTGTCCCGGCTGTGTCCCCTCCCAACTTCTTGTGCACCCCCAGCCTCCACTGGCAGGGCAGTATGAAAAGCTGAAAAGTCCTTGACTTAGTATAAACATTGCTTAGCAACAACTGAAAACATCAGTGTGTTATCAACATTCTTCTCATACTAAATCCAAAACACACCACTATACCAGCTACTAGGAAGAAAATTAATTTTATTCCGGCCGAAACCAGGACAGCTTGGTGCCAGCATGCACGATACTTGCGCTTAACACCACAGGGAAGTAATACTCAAAAAAAATGTTAGTGAGAGTTGTACAGTTTCGTGAGGATGGGCCCTACTGCCCCCAAAGAAGAGCTGCCCCATTTATTGATTCCAACAGCTCAGTCCTGAGCCTCTCTTATCAGGAAACAGGGATCTTCTGCGCATATCTTGAGATCACTCATTGGTAGACATCACTGCTTCTCTGCAGGCTCAGTGGTATCACAGCTCCCTTTAGTGCTTCCTGGTTTTGTAGTGGATTAGACCGTGTACAGTATTACTGTGTTACTATGCAGACTGGCCACTGGATTGCACCATTGCTCCAAATAAATGCTTCTGAAAGCAATGCAGCATCTGAGAGCGGAAGAGCTAGCTCTGTGTATAAAAGGCCTTTTGTGTTCTCACTTTCTGAAGTCCCTCTGAGAGAACAGCAGCAACATGCTGAGCTTGCTACAAGAAAATCAGTCTCTGATCAAACTTGTGTCTTCATTTGTGAGCTGATGAGGACTGAGAAACACAACAACCTTAGCACCCTTCGATTTCCTTGGGTCCTGGTTCCTGTGGCATACTCAGCCACACACACAGTCTGGTGATGAGCTGGGCAAGAGCTGCTGCATGGTGGTTCAGAAGAACGCCCCTCCCTGGTCTATCATCTCATGGTGAAGGTGAGAAGATTGAGCAACTTGGAGAACTAATTGCTCTTTTGAAAGATCCTGGTGAGAGGAAAAAACAGCAGAGGGGCAGCACAGAAAGGCAGAATCCAGGCTGCCCAACGCAGCCATCACTGCAGGGCCACCTGCTGAGATGTGGAGAGCTGGGATGTGGAAGGCCCTTTTAATGAACTGGAGCAAATAGTTCTTGCAATAGCTGTCTTGCTTCCACCCCGCACGTCACCTCCCTAAACTCAGGCGTGCCTGGAGTTGCTGCTGTCTTCCCTATACCCCAGCCCAGGAGCCAGCAGCCTGAGACACTGGCACTGCTGTAGGGCTGCTGAAGCTCTGAAACGAAAAGATCCATTTCTACAGAGGGATTGGATGACCCTCTTACAGATTTGGACCACATGTAGCTCCTCTGCCTTGGGCACTCTGCAAGGCAGGGACCTCTTACCGTCGGTGTGCAGATCCCCCAGTGGGTATCCTCTGGGGTCTTTGGGGAACATTCCCCGAACCTGAGCTGCCACAGCTTGTGCTTATATTGGAGGTCTGTGATCATCCAGTCAGATCCTTCTTTGTCTTGTCTTGGTGCTATTCGGTTGTCATAAGTCTCCAGTGGACCATGATACTCTGTTGTGACTTTCGATCGGCTGCCTTGCGGCTGTAGTTCGTTTCATGTCCTGCCCACCACCTTAAAGACACCATTTAGGCATTTCACTGGCACATGCAAGGTGTCCAGGGAAGGCCCTGCAGACTCTGCCACAGGTCCCAAGAAGAACAAATGGGCAGGTTACAGAGAGGCACAGAAGGGGCTGGCATGGGGTCAAGAACTGAGGGCCAGGGTGTCCCCAGCAAGGCAGTCTCTTGTTCCTTCCTGTGCATGAGGTTTTCAGGATGCAAAATACTCTTAATAAGCTCACAGGCACCTTGCCTCTGTGAGGCAGCCTCCCCTGTTTCCCCGGGTTCAAATGGCACACTTTTCCTCTAAATGGTGAAAGAAAAAGGTATGTTTGGCTTTCAGCCATGAGGTGGTTGACTTTTGCATTTCACAGCATCTTCACTTGAAACACATAGTTCTGTATCTGCTAATTGTGTATGTGAGACCAATGGTCTTCATTGTGCTTTCTGCCTGGCACAGCATCTCAGCCAAGTGCTTAGACCTCTTTGTTTCTGTGTGTCTGTGCCAAAGCTGTGCCCTCTCTGCTTCTGGATGTCTAGGCTGGGCTTTTTGTATTTTCCCATCTCATCTCTGCCTTGCTTATACCCCACAGCTCAGCACAGAATATTAACTATTTTCCTCTGGTGACACTGCTCCTGAGTATTAACTTGATTGCTTGTGTCTGAAATCTGTGATACTAACTCCGTGAACCTTTTTGACAATGAGATCACCATCAAAGACTCTGTTATGCTGAGCAAAACCTTAATGATGAGTAAAACCTTAGCATTGATCGGCCACCTTGGTGGCTTTTCTGAGAGATGAGGAACATATAAGGCTGCTTGCACAGAATCAGTACAGCTGTGGGAATAGGAGAAGAGGTGGCACTGAAAACATGAGAAGAGCTTTACTTTGCTTCAGGCGGTGCAATGGGCCAACACAACTAAGGGACACCCGTTCCCAGAGTATGCAAGAAGGGTAGTGATTATCATTGCATCTGGTTATGTAGCTCATGTATAGCTGGTCTTAAGGCAAGGCAGACTTCAAAACAAGTTCAGACTGAGGCGCTTAACTCATGTCTAGCAAGACATATCCATTGCTTTATCACTGTGCCCCAAGACCTTGACTAAATTAAAAAAACCCTCTGCTGCAATGAAAGTCAGTGGGATACTTCTATGTACAGAGAATCCAAGAATGTTTATCTGTACAATACACTCCAGCACTGTTGTTTTAAGAAATAAGGGTAGAACGTGTATTTATTTCACTGAAAACCAGATATATTGAGCAAACATGAAAGTTAAGCTTTGCAGTCATTGTTGAGTTGTAATTTAAGATGCCCTTAGGAAATGCTGAATTAAAAAAGAATCTGTATCTTAAAAATAGATCCTCAACATAGGTAGGAAGTAACCTAGTTTTACAAGTTGCCAAATATCTGTGATTGCTTGAGACTATTTGATATGACTGTTCAGTCATTTTCAGGGATGCTTTGGATGATTCAGTTAGGCTTGCAAGAAGGTTTAACAGTTTGTTGTTGATAAAAGCTCTATGCTGCTATTCCTGGCTATGATACAAAGAAAGGTCTACAGCATTTGTCTGACGAATGACTGAATTTAATCTGTATCTTTGAGCATGACATAATAGGTTTCATGCTTTTATTTATATGCCATTAGTGCAGTAATGTGTTAAAGTGCATAGTAGCTGTTTTGTTTTGCACACCTAGCTTAAAAAGCAAAACTACAGTTAACTTGCTGACGTTGTTGGATCAACATATTTTGTATACTATGCAGGTGAATATTGTGCTCAGTTTTTTAAATCTTTAGGCATGAGGGGAAGGAAGGTGTAGGTAAAGGCAAGGGCAGGTGTAGATCTCTGCTGCCATTTTACAGTATCTAGAGGTAATCTGGGACAGCGTTCTTGCAGTCTAGATACACTGTAATGTTAATCATGTCCTTTGGGAATTTCTATTATTCCTCTTAAGTAACCAGCAAAAATGATCCAGAAGTTCAAGGGCTTGTCCAAGGCTATAAAAAGAACCTATCTAAATTAATGACTGAACAGATCATTACATAGTCCAGTGAACACACAGCCCTCCAGGCTCAGGCATGAAGCAGAGAGCTGGGAGACACAAATGAGACCTGGAGAAGTGAAAACCTGAGGACACTTGTGAGGGAATTGCAAGGAGCTCCCATCAGTGGAGAGAGCTTAATTCCTAGAAAACCAGATCCTGATCCTCTAGCCTCTTGGAAGTCCTTCATTATTCTAGCTGTACTGGAGGCTCACATCAAGGTAACACAAGGCAGCTGCATCAGACACTGCCAGAAGATGCTTCTGCTAGCTCCACGTGTTTGCATCGTCTGGGCACTTTGGCTGACAGAGCCTACTTGCATGCACAGTTTCTGCTCTCAGAGCCAAGTGAAATGGTCCAAACCTGAAGTGGCATGTTCACTTTGCAGACAGCCTTTCCAGGCTCTTTTCTGTCCTGTGCCACATAAGGACAACTAGAAAGAGCACAGAATTAAGCCTTTCACAAATGGCTTTCACCAGGCTGGAGTGACAGTGTTCAACATTGTTCTCAGTTCAGGAGGTGACATCATACTTCTTCCCAATGAAGGCCTTCCTCTTCCAGGAGGACAGACTGGCCTCCTGCAACCATAAGTGAGAATGCCCCAAGATATCTCAGGGCAAGGTTTCTTCTCTCTTTGGAGGAGACAGGGGTGGCTCTGAGTCCTCCTGGAGAAGAAGCATCAGAGTTGGGGCATGGAACTGCAGGTATTTGCTTCTCTGGGAGACTAAACACAGCCCTTTTCAAAAAGGGTGGAGTCCAGTCATCTCTGAGGATTCACCAAGGAAATGCAGTGATATCGCCACTTGGGAAGATGCTTGGTGAAGAGGTGAGCAAGTCCAATGCTGAGGAGTCCTGCTGGGCGTCAGGGAGAAGAAGATGGGAAGCAGAATCTTGAGCCCTGCAACAAAATGCCTTCCCAACTCTGGCTATTGGCCAAGGCCCCCGGCAAGGATCACTGCTGGCAGAAGACCTGTTCAGGGGTTTCTTCTCCTTGAAAGAGCAAAAGCAGTCCAGTTCACCCCATGTCTGCCACCCAGCTGGGGCTCTTGGCTCAGTGCAGATCAGGAGCTCTCTACAATGTGGCCTTGGAGGTCATGCAAGGGCCTCTGCCCTTGATTCTTTGAAGGACCACTCAGATGTGGGTGCAAGTCTCTCTTGTGTGGGTGCACCCAAGCTGCAAAACAGGGAATCAGCCCTCACCAAGCACATAGGCAAATCACAGCTTCCCCTTGATCTCTGCCTGCTGCTTCCTTCACAGGCCTAATCAAGCTGCAGAGAAGACAGTCCAACTGAGGCTCCAGATTATCTTTTGCCCATCTCTTTTCAAAGCTCCAGTGTCATCCATCTCCTGTGCCAGGTTACCCAGAGAGCTTTGCTCAGTGTGGTCACAGACTGGATGGGCACAAAGGCAGTGCTGGCCATGGAAAGGAGGTAACAGGGACAGTGCCCTGCCAGGAAGAGAGATCTTCGCATACACCAAGCCAAAAAAGCGGCAGGGGGTTCCTGCATGGGTGCAGGAACAAGTCAGGACATAAGAACTGATTGATTCTCCAGCATGTCATCAGTTTGAGGCTTGTGGTTGTAAGAAAGAGCTCTTGAGCATTTCTTAGGCATAAATGGGAGTCTCTGGTCAATAGATTTCTCTTTGGGAAACATGCCCCAATGGTTGCTTTCAGAAGCAAATTCCTTAGCTCTGCAACAATATGCCTACCCTCTGTAATGGATAAGCACTTGAGTAGGACCATCCCTGGGAGAAGGGTTGCCAAAGAGGCTGGTGGACAGTCCATTTGGCTGGAATTTCCCACCATCTAAACTTAAAAAGAAAGTGAAAGAATGGTGCACTTCCTACACTTCCAAAAGAGATGGCTTCGTTTTAATTTAACTTCTGTTTTTTTCTTCCGGACAACCAAATCCCTGGTTTGTTTTGTCTGCCTTCAGACTGTGGTCTGGGAAATGCACCCAGTTCTTGGATAGAGGTGCTCTGAAGACAAAGTTAATAAAAGAAGGCTGGCTTTTCTCTTGGGGGTAGTTTGGTCCCTCCCCATGAAAACATCATAACCCTCCACAGCCATTTTCTCATCCTTGTATCTGTCTTGCCTCAAGCCCAGCACTGCAAGCAAATTGGCCAAGAGGAATCCACCAGAAGAGGAAGTTCTCTGTGCCTGCACAGTCGCACTGCATCAGATTTTCTAAGTTACTAACAAAGTCATAGAGACAGGCATGGGGCAGCCTCCCATTTGAGCAAAAATAATTGTATATGAGAAGGTTATAAGGTCCTTTCCAAGGCAATGGCTATTTCTTGTTGCCCACTCTTCTTGTTTTGCATGAATTTGTTCTTTAAATTCTTACTGCATTTTTCCTATGTTTGCACACACACATAAACTAGAAAATTTTCTTTTGGGATCCCCAGCCCCTAGAGTTGCCACTGTATGGCAGCTTAAGGCATTGCCACATCCTGCTCTCCTCCTTACCTCTCTGCTGATCTCAGAACCCTCCAAGGCATCCAGCAAAAGCAATACTGGTCTCTCCTGTTCTTCTTTTTGGGTCTGTAGTCAATACTATAAAGGAACATATGCTTTTGTTGTAGTCAGTTCACAGCTTGTTTTAAATTAAATAGGCTCAAGCAACTGACATGTGAATATATTCCCTGCTAAAAGAGCACAGGCATGAGGAGAATGAGGTGGAACAGGGGAAAAACAGACAGCTGTTCTAAAGACTTCCTAAAATAATCATAGCAGGGTTTATTAGGCTTTCTTTATCATTTTTCAGCCCTCCGTGGTTCAACAGTGCAGCATATCCAGCTGTGAGGTTTGTAGGGCCAGATGAAAACTGCCACAGCCACGGGATGCAAAGTGCTGGACTAACATAAACTCATGCCACTGGTCACACTTGTTTTAAAAGTAATTATAAACCAACTGGACAATAGCAAGGTGGAGCAGGGGTTGTTGGTCCTTTTACACCTAGCATAAGCTCTGCATCAGGTATGTTGGTAAACTTGATAGAAATGTGATCCATGCTTTACACAGACTGTATTTTTGTGGTCAAGTGATCTGGTCATATGAAGGTCTGGCATTAGGCTGCGTGGAATCATGTGCTCCCACAAAAGCCACTTTGCTTTGTATTTCCATGGGAATTTGCAACAGGGTTTTTCTAGAAAGCACTTGGAAAAATACTTGTAATTACAAGCACTTGCTCTACACTGGACTAATTAACAGCGTGAGCGATGTGATGGAATTTCTTTAACCTTGTGAACTAGAGAAAAGGTCTTGTAACAAACAAGGACAGCAGTGTTTAATCCATGACCTTACAAGGAAAGCATAGCAGGAGCATCAAACTGCACTCCTTTTGATAGACTTTGTGCAGCCAGACATCAGAAATGCAAAAAGGGACAGAATATCAAGTCAAAGTAAGACACCCCAAAAGCCTTGGAGTAGTAACATGCTGTGAACTCAAAGCTATGCACATAAGATCAGACTTTAAGTTGAGATTTTCAAAGAGACCGAAAAAGAGCAGAGTGGCAGTATTGCTTGTTTTTCATCCGGAGCAGAGCAAGTAACTCTCAGGTGGGATTTTTTAAGGTTTCTAATCTGCAGGGGTTTGGTCTCATCTCTCTACTTCCACTGAGCATTATTAGAGAGGAGACATGTGTGGGTATAGGCAGCACAATGTTTTATTTTTTACAAATGTGAAGATTGTTTTGACGCAGGAACTGATCAGTGTCTGATGGTTGAATATGGAGGAGGAACAAAATGTGAAACTTGTTTTCTCACTTCTTTTGTCTTCAGAGCCTTCTGAAATGTTGTGTGCTTCAAAGAAGGGCTTGGCTCCGTTTCCCTCTCTAGGAATCTGACTAACGCATCATTCGGGTTCTCAGCAGTACTGGGTCAAAACTCTTCAGATTCATTACCTGGTTCTTGAGTAAGAGGAGGAAATGCTTTTTTTATTGTAGTTTCAGTGTGTGTCATATCTGGGTAGTAACATGAAAGGCTTTGTAAAACAAAGCTGGCTGTAAATTAGGAGAAGCATGTACGTATGTCCACATTTTGTTCAAGGCAGGAACACCAGCTGCAGACAGATGTGGATTCTGGGAAGAGTTTCTCCAACAACATTTCCCCGAAACATCCTCCTCTCATCCTGCCTAGAAACACCCTCTGAGGAAAAGCTTTCTCTGGACTAGAAAGTATTCTTCTTCAATAGCATCCAGCTTCCTCTTTCATAGGTGGTGTGTGGACTCCTATAAGGCTACTGCCAAAAGTGTGACCAAGGGTTCTCTGCAGAGAACCTCTGGTATTTGCCACTGCTTTTCTTTCTCCAGATGCTGGGGGTCTGTTGGATTCAAAATAGGAAATCCTTTCACTAAAATGCACTTGTAATACTTGCTAAGTGTCACTGAGGTGTGGGGATGTGCAAAGTGATCTAGAGAGAGTGAAGTAACAGAGCAAATCACTGAGTTCTCCATCCTCCAACTGGGACTAGGCGCAAGAAGTGACACAGAAATGAATGCTGCAGGCTGCAAACATTCTCCCAGTTAAACAGAAGGTTTGAAATGAAGTTTCTTTAAAGAAAAAAGTTCCCCCTCATCCCACGAATCTGAGAGCCAATGAGCAAAGATGTCAGTACCTTGCTAATTAGTAACACCAAATAAAACTGTATGGTCTGGGCATATTCCTAACCCAACTCAAGAAAGACAGTGGATTAAATCTACCATTTTAAGTGAAGCCATATTTTAAAGTGTAACAACTTTGGGAGAGAGAAAGGAAGAGATAAGTTTTAGTTGTGTGGTTAGTTGTATGCAAACAATCAAGGCCATAGAGACCATGGTACTTAGGAACTACTTATTTGAGGTATGAATCTAGTCTTCTACTCATATTGGTTACACTCTACTTACAGTAAAGCCCCTTTAGGTTTTTTGTGTTTGTTTTTTTTAAAGCAAACCCATGGTGGGGCAGAAGCTCATACAGTATCTCAAAAGCATGGAAGTTAGATGCTTATTCTCCACAGGTGGCTTGGATGCTCAGTGGAAGGAAGAGAAGGAGCAATTCAGAGCCACAGCCTAGCTTAGGTGGTGGATCCTGCATCCCATTCCTAACTGCACGGGAATCCCACAGAACCCACCACATTCTTGTGGGGTGCCTATTGCGCTCCTTATCCTTGTTGCTCCACCAGAGAAAGCTTATCCTTCAAGAATGACCTTGAAAGACTTTAGACTGTTTCTGGCAACATCCCTGTCTCTTGGAAGTGCAGCTATTAACAGGGTAGGATGCTGACTGAGAGGAAGGGGAGAAGAATGCCAATACTCTACACTTGGGGCCCAAATCATATCATGTGTAGGCACTTGTTACTAAAAATGAGCAACAGTGCTGATGGGGATAGACAAGGGGTCAACTGACTGAATCCCATGATCACATTACCTGCATGTTCTTCATCAGTAACAACTATGAAAAGGAAACCCAGCTTGGATCCTAGTACTGTTTAACCTACTTGCCTGAAAGTCACAGACAGTGCTTTAAAGGTCTGTCTTGAATAAAAATAAAAATGTGTGTCCCTTAAAGTATAAGACCCAGCCTGAGACTTTCCCAGCAGTTCCACACCAACAAGTCAGATAAGGCAACTGATTGTGCCTCAGATAGCTGAAAATGAGAAGCTACTGGTGCATTTGTCTAGTAGGATTGCCCTCAAGTGTACAAGCTATTTCTCACCCTTGCTCTATGCATGCTTTCTCTCACAAAGCTATTGTGCTCTGATCACTTGCTTTTTAAATGAACTGGTCAAGCTGTCTGCATTACTCTAGCTTGGCACTGATCCTGCTGTCTAGAGTTAATGCACCCTTAACTGGAAACTTTGTATTAAGTGCTTCTTACATGGCATTAAAAATGGGGTGTCTTCAGTAATTCGAATGCAGCCCTTCACATCTAAGGGACGGAAGACATGAAGGCTTCAGGCTGCTTTCTGTGTGCCCTCGTAGATGAATCAGCCAGTATTCCCCATTTAGCATCCTCAAGTTATAGTCATGCCAGGTTATACCAGTGCCAAAGTAGGTGGTGCTGAAAGGGAGCTAAGCTATGCACTGCTTTAGTCGGTCCCTTCGTGTCGGTCAACATGCAGCAGAATGCATTTAGGAATTTGTTTAATGCTAGCGGTTGTTGAGAAGTGGGAGAAAGGGTTGTTGCTACTGTTTTTTTACCAAAGCTACCTGATTACAGACTAAATTGTCAGCACATTTGTATACCTAGGCATGGATTGACCAGGGCAGGGGACAGCTGGAAAGAACTTTTTCCATTTGCTCTCCTTTCGCATTTTTTTTCTGCTCACCCGCTTGTACTATATCCTGTGCTCCGTGCAAAAAAGAGCAATCGGAAAGTACACGCTACCTGTATGTACTCACCTGCCCTTGTCCAGATACTTCCTAGGCAGCAGTGTCATCTGCTAGCATGGACAAGGGAGTATTGGGTTGCTGGCAATAAGATAGATTTATGCTTTATTTTAAATTCTCAGTCCTTGAGATCATTATGCTGGAAGTGATTTGGCAGCTTAAGAAGTTTAGGGACAACTGAGACAAGTATCGCCATGGTGTCAAAATGCTACACTCTGCTTCAAGTGGTTGGTACGTAGCTGTGAATGCCACAGCCTCTTCCCAAATGCTGCTTCCACTTTGAACCTCTTTGCAGTCACCTGTGCGTGGTGTCCTTGAGCAATAGCAGGGTGTCCTTGAGAACCATGATTTCTTCTTGCCACTCCTCCACAAAGCCACACATCTCTCCTCCAAATCTTTCTACATGACCCACTTTATTGCAAAAATATCTCTAAGAAATCAGCAAGCCAAAATGAGCCATAATTACTGAGAGCAGATATTTCCTAAAAAGTCACATGAAGACCAAAAATGAAATCACCTTTGGGACAAGAGAGTTACGCAGCAGCTAACCTCCAAGACCATTTGATTATATTTCCTTCCACGGTTCTTCTTTTTGTCACTTCTTCCTTTTAGCCTCTTGCTCTCAATCTAATTGGAGATGATTTAGGGCAGAGTATGCCTGTGTATTAAGGCTACTGCATGTAGCACGTTTCTGCTCAGAGCCTCTCCCATAACATTCTCTTCTTTCCTTCTCTTGCAAGGACTCTTTTTCCCTCTTCCAAGCTTTCTTACAAATTGCAATTGCCTTCACTCCTTTTTTAACTTTTACGGGTTTGGTTCCCCCCCTCCCCGCAGTGATAAAATTATTAGCGTTTCACCAGAAACCTAGCAGCTAGAAGCATCACCTGATGCTTCAGGATGGAGAGGATATGGCATTTAATAGCTACCATGTTAAGCAAAGAAGTGTTACCCATTTGAGTGTTATGCCTCATACTATACTCGGGTGAGTAATACAAGCATCCATGCATACCACGCTCTCTGCAGAGCTTTCCCCTTGTTCTTGGGCTCTAGCTGCAGAGACGCGGCTTTGAGATGCGTGCTGCCACGTGGCTCTGTGCTGACTCATTGACTTCCAGCTACAGAGCGATGCCACGGTATTTCTAACTGTTAAATGATGATGCCTGGTGCCTTGTGCCCTGAGCTTACTGGTGCTTGTCTCTAGGCATTCATCTCCACAAAACAAAAAGTACTCTATAAAGATAAAATAACACTGTCAAGAAGGGACAGTGTTGGAGACAGACTGCAGGGAGGGAGAGATATTATCAAAGCTCGATTCCCTTTTAGATTCCTTCCTGTTTTGTGTTACACAGCTCTTCCTCCTGCCCTCTAAATATTTGGCAGCCAAGTGCCATGTGTTGGGATTATCCTTCTGTAAGGCCATCTCTTGTGTACAGACTTTTTTGAATCAGTAGAAGAGACCGTAAAAATGGCTTAGTGACTTTTGACAATGACTGGGAAGGGGGAATTATTTTCTGTCAGTATTACATTATATGTCAAATTAACAACCACAAAGAACTTGTTGGCAATTCATCACTTGGAGGATGTGGGGTTTGTTTTTTTTTTTCTCTGTGTGAATTCTGTCCTTTGGGAGGAAGAAGTGAACTAAAATTTCTGTACAGAGAAGAGGAGCAGAGTGACAACCACATTTCCATTGCCCCAACTGATCAGTCCAACATGGAGCAAGAGACCTGTTTTTCCTTTGGTCTCCCTGCTGACGTGTTGCAGTAGCTGGCGGTTGTGGTTCTCTTGGTATAGATTACAGCCTTCTAGAACTGGATTGATACCAAAACAGATTATATTAAATCTGTTTTAATTATCCAGTTGATATCATGGTACTGATTCCTTACACAGTCCCCAGCCAAAGCTCTCAGATGCTATAGCTGACTTAACTTTTGGAGGTGAGGCAAGTGACTGTTATGTGTGGAAACAATGAAGTGATTTACGAGCCAATAGAGCTTTCCTATCCAGAGCTGCTAGGCTCCTCCAGATGGTCATATGAATCATTAGCAGTACGGAAAATGTGGCATTCATAAGCTAAGATTAGCCTTTGATAAAGCATAAGCAGAAAGAGAAATGGGGTCAAACAATAATTTTCACTAGTATTGGGCTATGTTGCTCTGTTAAGGATAAAAAGTAAATTGACATGTTTAGCTGAGAGGAATTCTCACAAAAAATTCTAGCAAACTATGGAATGAAGTCCCTGTCCTGACTCTAAATGAACAGTATATTATATATGAGAAAAAAGAATATTTTATGTGTTTCCTCAATCATGAACCAGGGCATATAATGATGGAAGTTTCAAAAAAATTTGGTTTTCATCCTGTGGTGATACTTTTGAAACAAGCAAGACTTAAGTGGCCACTATGCAGAGGAAAAAATCCCATTCTTTGATGTTTGTGCAAAGAAGTACCCAAGAAGCCCAGGCCGGGGATGAAATTTGGAAAACTATCCCTTACTCCATTAAGTAATTTCACGTAAGTAGCACTAATAACATGCAGCACTAATGTAAGCATACAGGAACCTGCACAAAGGAGGAGGGAGGCTCCAGTGCTCTCTGCCTGCATGGACCCATTCCTGTTATTTTCTAAATGGCAGGCCTGGTTTTGATCTCTACCTCGAAGCACAGTGATATTTTTGGGTTGTGTTTTTTTGTAAAGAAATATTTATCTCTTCTAATATGCTTCTTCCTCTCCAGAAAACTTCTTAAGCTGTATCTCCCTTTCATCACCAAAGCAGGAAAGATGCTTTCATCTTCCATCTCTAGTTATACTTCTCTCACTTCATCTTTAAAAAAGAAAAAAAAAAATCCCCTTTTAGTAGCAATGTTGTTCAGAACTTTGTTGGACAATTCTTTGCCCTTGGTAATCTCTCTGTCTCCTGAAAGGAAACGGGTAAACCCTCTGATTGAAATGGATGTGATAAAATATCTGTGCTCAGCTTGTGGGAAGCACAAAGATAAATATATACTCTGCAATATTGGCATACACCACCTAACAACTGCAGAATAGAGGATGTAAACTGCAAAGCAGGGAATCTCTTAAGACAGGAAAGTAGCAAAGATTCTCTTAACAACATTGATAATTATTTTGTTTTATCCTCAAGAGAGAAAGAAAGAAAGAAACCAACTACACAGATTTGCTGGGGAATCTGAAAGCACCTTCGCAGCACTGACGGCAGCCACGCTAGTTCGTATCGTAACAAAGGGTATGTTGCTGATTTCATTTTTACGTGTTGAAAGAATAATTTTAAAAATGTCAAGGCGTGTGCAGATGTTCAACTTCTTTGGCCTAAATGATATATTTCAGTAAGGTCATAAATGCTCTTCTTCTATTTGCATTACCCTCCTCTGGGGTACATAACACTTGGCTGGTGGTAAGTGAGGAATGTGCCTATGCACCAGCCAGCAACTAAGCACCATGTAGCCACTCACTCACTCCCTGCCACGCAGTGGGATGGGGGAGACAATCAAGAAAAAAAATGTAAAACTCATGGATTAAGATAAGAACAGTTTAATGGAACAGAAAGGAAGAAAATAGTAACAACAACAACAAAAATAATAATAAAAGAATTGGAACGTACAATACAAGTGATGCACAATGCAATTGCTCACCACTCACCAACTGATGCCCAGTTAGTTTCCGAGCAGTGAACCATCCCCCAGGTCAAGTCCCCCCAGTTTATATAGCGGGCACGACGTCGCATGGTATGGAATACCCCTTTGGCCACTTTGGGTCAGCTCCCCTGGCTGTGTCCCCTCCCAAGTTCTTGTGTCCCTCCAGCCTTCTTGCTGGCTGGGCATGAGAAGCTGAAAAATCCTTGACTTAGTCTAAACACCACTTAGCAACAACTAAAACATCAGTGTGTTACCAACATTCTTCTCATACTGAATCCGAGACATAAAGCTATACCAGCTACTAGAAAGAAAATTAACTCTATGCCAGCCGAAACCAGGACAGCACATTTCCCTAATCACTATGAAAAGAATAGCAAAAGGAATAGCCTGTTGTTGTTACTCATGCAGGTTTCTTGTGACTTTTTATCTACCTCTAAACAGCTTTTCTGTAGGGTTTTTTGGGTTTTTTTTTCCTGTTTGCTGTTGTTTATCCTATGTCCCCTACATAAGGGTTAGCTATACAACTAACACAGACCCAGCTCTTTTCCTACTATCTTTTAATCAAAGTCTTGTACACCAGAAGAAAAATTTTACTGTTTCAAAGTGCACACTTTTTTATAACACTTAAAATTCTGATTTTGGCTGTACTTTATTATTTTAGTTTATGCCAGACTAGGACAAACTGTGCAAAACTGTCACTAAATCCTATCAGCCGAACTAAAATAAACATGGTTGCAACCAAAATAAGCACCCAGGCAGCCTTTTGCACAGGTTTGACTGATCTGTTTAAAATCATAAAATCATCTGGGTAGACCTTGTTTAAATGAGATACCTATGAGTGAAATGCCTGAGCCTAAGGTGGGCTCTTGATTTCATAGCAGTGTTGGGGCCTGACTATAGACCAGAAACCTAAACACGCAACAGCAAAAATGAGAAGAAAATTAAGACCAAAGGATCCAGGTTACATATCTATAAACTAGGAGTTTAAGTAATTATTAGTAAGTAGTTTAAGCACTTATCAGTAGTTTAATTTAAATGTTTGGGGTTTTTTTCCTACTAGAGAGTGTTTTCTACATATTTTTGTCTTGCAAATAAATGATGCTTCCTTCCCACTCCTGCGAGTTTTTTTTCCTCCTCCGAAGCCACAGTGCCTGTGACCTTGCATTCAGGAAATACCAGCCGAGCCTTTTTTAGCCTCAGTGTAAATAGCTGAATTCAGTGCTGTTAATTTTTTTCAGCTTTGTTTTTCAAGATTTATAGATATTGAAACATTACGGCATATTTAAACACTGAGATCAGTTCAATTGTCCTTATCTTTTTGTTTAATAAATACACAGTGTTAACTCTGCTTTGTCAGGTTGGGGTATATTATATGAATGCAAGTACGTGAGAGGAAATTCAATGAGCTGCAGTGCTGAGAGCAGCAGATTATTTTTTGCTCTTCTCAAAGCAAATAGCTGTNAGGACAGGCTCTTGATGCATGTCAGACTCTGGATTTCCAGTTTGCTGCTTTGACACCTGATATGGACAGAACTGTGTGGTATTTTTAAATTTGTATTTTGGACTTTGAACAACGTTCACAGCCACAGTGATGCTGTCTGCATGCTGTTGGTTGTTAGCAGCTCAGTATAATAACTTTACATTCACCTAGTGGACCTTGCACAGAGGCAGATTTACTGAAGATAAAAATCTGTCTCAAAATGCTAAAGAAAATTTTGTGTATTGAAATAATCTTAGACCAGACATAAATTGACAATGTCATATGAATTGACAGAAAGAATCTTCAATTAATGCACAAGTTTTGATTCTGAAATAGATAATAATGACATGAAACAAACTGTATTTCTGAGGTATAAAAAAACTATTAGAATTTTAGAATTCTAGATGGTGAATTTTAGATCTTGAGATGTAAGGTGCAGTATGAATGTTGTTATTACATCTTTATTTTTTATTAATGCTATATGGTTTTATGGGGAATGTAGTTAGAAAATTGAGATCTGGTTGAATTCCAGGGCTTAACTGGAAGTTCAAGACTACTCAGTAAAACCCTTTATACCCATTCCTGGAAATGCATGCATTAGCTTCCTAATTCAGTTTTGGAGATTGCTTCCTCATGTATTACCTTAACAGCTGATTGACACTTTTGTTTTTACTGGCCCATTGTAGCATGAGCTGTGTGTAGTCTATTTTATTTGATTACCCCAGAGGCCAAGATCTGCTTGACTTCTACTTTCTTCTGGCTTTGTTTGGTATAAAGCAAAATTGAGCTCAGTCCAGAGAGATGCTGAGCCATCCCCTGCCAGTGAAAGCTATTTAATTTTGAGCGATGCTTTCTACCTCGCAATACTGAGGCCACCTGCCACGTGCTAAAATGAAACACCGTCTGGATGACACAAGGGTACTCATTTTCAGATGCTGTGACTCCAACGATAGGGTAAGGCTTCAGCAGCATTACAGCGCTCCCTCTATTTCTGTCTTCTGCAGCCGCTCTAAAAGAAGCGGGGTAAGCAAGACACGAGGGTTGCCACCGCTCTCCACCCAGCAATGGGGAAAGCGGGTTCCCTCGCAGCACTCGGCAGCAATTTGGATCCAACAGTTTCTCCTTCAACCATGTGGTGGTGGTGAAATACTAAAGGGAAGAGCCAGGCAGCACCAGCAGTCAGCAGAAATACGGGAAGCAGGAGCCCACAAACAGCTAACAGCTTTTGCCCAGTTTTCTCTCTTTTCGTGCTACCTGGCTGTTGCTCAAACCCTATCTCCTATTCTCTTCACACTTATTTTGCCTGTGTTCCCTTTCTTTTTTGCTTTGATTTCCATATACCTCCACAGAAACCAATGAGAGGAAAAAGTAATAATCGTAGAGCTGATGCCTGCCATCACCTTGACTCTTTAGCCCACCGGGTTATAAATGTGTTCTGCAGAGTGCTTTGCAAGGCAAGGATCTGTCCCTGAGTGCTTGTTAGGCGTTGCTATCCTTATGTTCATTAAAAACTTTATGCCAGCTGTGGATGTTATTATTAGCACTAATTGGTGTAACTCGGCTTAGTTCACTTGACATGAGGGCAATCAATAGTCTCCAATGTTTAAGAGTCACTCTATTTGTAACAACACTTCATGTAACATCTTTGTACATCGTCTCACATCTGCCAGATGCATTTGCAATGTCATCAAAAAGCCTCCTCTAACTTTTGATCGTGGTAATGATGCAGTATGAGTTCCAGCAAATAAATTGGCTTTTCTTAAATAGGTTTCAGAATAATGCTGCCTTTCATGGTACTCACTATCCTATTTTTAAAGATTACTTTGCAAAACAGATATCCCTGGAACAGCATTATGTGAACAGAGATTAATGTTTTACATCCTGGGACAAGTTGTTTCAACTATGCCTGTGTCTTGCCAAAAAATAACAAAGCTAAATGAAATTGATAGTATGAAAATGATAGCACTCTTCTTCTCTTGCCAGATGCTCATTTCTAGTCCTGTGTGCCCTCTCCTATAAGCTATGGAGTCCTCAGCAAATCACATTTCGTCTTAAACATGGAAAAAGAAATTCAGAGACATGGAGTCTTGTCCATTTAAAGCATTAATGAGAGACAAAGTGTTAACATAAATGAATGGGACAAACCCAATATTTCACTAGAATCTATGTAACATATGAAGGATGGAGGCACTTTGGCTTTAAATAATTACAGACTCCTTTCTGTTCATAGTTTCTTAAATTACTTGAAAGATGGGTTAACTCAGTACAGGGGGGGCTGTCTAAATATAATTGATGATGAGCTACTTAAATAGGCTTTTGGTCTCTTCTTCAACTTTCAGTGCTTTTCGCAAGGTGACTGATCATAATTTACAGCAATGGATAGCTGCAATTCCTAGAAAGCTGGCAGCACCATTGATTTTGACCTAAGCTTTCAACTGGTGAGCTACCAATTACTTCTGTAAAGGTTTCAGCTGCTCTCTGTGGAAGCATACACAGTGCTGGCTCTTTGGCAATTTGAGATGGCTAGATAGCCAATGTATCAATTCTCTTCTGTTGATAAAGCTCCTGGGCAGTAGCTGCTGTAGTGCTACTTCTAGATCTGGAGAGTTTTGATCATCTGAGATTTAATGACTTCCCCAAGTGGAGGACTTAATGTGCATATATTATTTAGCAGTAATACCCAACTGGCAAGAGACACAATAGATACTGATTGATGGGCTTACAGAGAAGTTTACTAAGTATATGCTGTGCCCCCAAATTCCCCTCTCTTTTTGGCAGAGAAGGATCAAATGTGAAGTATCACAAGGAAAATATATCAAAGCATACTAGACAAATCTTGAATGAAAATCTAATTGAAATTCACCATACAATGCTGATTATCTGTATAGGCTTAGAGATTTTAGTGCAAAGTGAAAGGTTTATTTGCACAAGTTTGGAGTCTTGCTTTTTGTTTAGGCCTTTTTTTCTTGGGTTCTGAGGAATTTATCTAGCTTGCAGCTTCTAAAGACACTGTATAAGGGGTTCTAAAACTACCTCTAATCGCAGTAAGCAGTTTTGCAAAATCCTTTCTCTTCCGTGCAAAGATCTTAATCAGATATACTATTCAACTACCACCAAGGCTATTTGTTGTTATCTGCTATCACTGGAAACTCCAGCTATATTTATCACTAGAATCAACCTTAAAAAAAAAAACCAAACAAAAAAACCTGCTATCATACACTAAAATGCAGGCACACATACAGGATAAGGAATATTAGTATGATAAGCCTTCCTTTAGGCCAAAAGCTATTTTTAAGTTACTTGGTCGTAATTGTATTGGTTTGGAGATTTTTGGTAGGATGAGCTAGAAAATAGTACTTGGCCTGCACTGTTTGGAAGATCTTCTAGTAAGATAGCCTAACTCATTGCTGCCCCTATTTGCTGTTTGATTTTTGACTGTTTCTTAAATTGTAAGTTCTTATGAGCCTGGCTCCCTTCTGTTCTGCATTTGTAAAGATCCTAGCACAGTGAAGCCCAAGGCTTGATTTCCTCCAATGCATAATAAAGAAATAAAAGGCTATAGCCCACAAGTTGAGGAATAACATCTATGGAATATGTAGAATTTCTCTTGTAGTTTTGGGACTTTCTGAAGAATGTTTCTGCGTAAGTACAGAGATTTTCAAAGAATTTCTAAGCACTATACCCCTTCCTTTTAATTTTTCCTGCTTTAATTCAAATGGCTTTTGGCTTTTTCATGTGCAGTGGTTGTTCATAGTAATAACCCCTAAGAGAAAAGGCAGCGTAATGCTTCTGAAAATACAACAGATGCTTGTAATATCATTGCCCTCTCTACAGGGACTTCTGTAAACTGATTCCTTGCTACACTCAGTATGTTAACATCCAGGAGCGGAATATTGTTTGTGGAATTTATAATGGAATGAGGGATTCCAAAAATTGATCCACGGGGTCTTATAACTACAGGAGCTCCAAACTGTATGTTATCAAGCTGCGTTGACTTTGCTGGTTTTCACACACAACTCAGTTTGCATTTACAGCCTATTCTGAATAATCTTTGCTTGGTACATCCTTACTCAGAGAGTGTCAAGGAGAATGATTATCTGCCAAGTACTGATGTGTTTGGGAATATTCAGCACAAGTTTTGGTGTGTTATTTAAATGAATTACTTCTTTTGTCACCCTTGAAATATGCATCGTCACTCTGGCAACCTCTGTATCCTGGAAGGTGTGCGGCGCAATGAGACGTATAAACAAACAAGAGGCAGGCAGAACAGCATACATGATGAATGAGAAAAATAAGCCATTAGGAAAGCCTGGGGTAAAAACAGAAGGGACAGGAAAAAAAAATCTCTCGCAGGGGGTGAGGTGGGAAAATGGGCTTGGTTTTATTTTCTTCTGTCTTGGCAGATTTCTGGGAGTGCATGCAAGGGCTTAGAGTGAAAATATGCATGAAAAATGCAACAGGCCATGAAAAAACATAAACTCCTTGTTTCCAACATTCAGTTCTTTTATGGCATTATTTTGTCTTCTCTGACTCCCTGTTATTTTCCAGTGATTTCTCAAACCTTCCAATGAATAAAGGGTAACCCCCACACTGCTCTGCCAGGCTTTGTAGCTGCAATCATTTTTCTGGCCCAGAAGCCCCTTCCTCCCCACGAGCTCTTTGGTTATAGAAAAACCATGGTTATGTTGCCTTCCTCTGGACACATTCAAGGACCTTCACGACCTTCTTAAATTGTGAGGCCCAGAACTGCACACAGTATTCAAGGTGAGGCTGTAACAACACTGAATACAGTGGGATAATTGCCTCTTTTGACTGGCTGGTCATGCTGTGTTTGATGCACCCCCAGATGCAGTTTGCCTTCTTGGCTGCCAGGGCACACTGCTGGCTCATACTGAGCCTGCTCTCAACCAGCACCCCAGATCTGTTTCTGCAGGGCTGCTCTTCAGCCACTCCTCTCCCAGTTTATACTTGTGCCCAGTGTTACTCCTCCCTAGGTGCAGAATCCAGCATTTTGACTTGTTAAATTTCATCCCATTAGTCATAGCCCAGTAATTCAATCTGTACAGATCCCTCTGCAAGGCCTCCTGTCCCTCAAGAGAGTCAACAGCATCTCCCAGTTTGGTATCATCAGCAAACTTGCTAATGGTGCATTCAACTCCTGCATCCAGATCATTGATAAATATATTGAACAGGACTGGTCCCTGAATTGAACCCCGAGGAACACCGCTGGTGACCGGTCGCCAGCCAGATGTAGCCCCATTCACTGCAACACTTTGAGCTCTGCCTTCCAGTCTGTTCTTCGCCCAGCACACCATGAACCCTCTCATCCTGCAGCTGGACAACTTGTCCAGAAGGATGCTGTGAGGGACAGTGTCAAAAGTCTTACTAAAATCCAGAAAAATTACATCCACCACCTCCCTTTCATCTGCTAGGTGGGTGACCCTATCACAGAAGGATATCAAATTAGTTAAACAGGACTTTCCTTTTGTGAACCCACATTGACTGTGCCTGGTGATTGCATTATTCTTTAAATGCCTTTCAATAGTACCCAGTATAGTCTTCTTATTTTTTCCCAGGAACTGAGGTTAGGCTAAAAAGGTCTGTAGTTCCCTGGGTCTTCCCTCACACCCTTTTTGTAGATTGGAATGACATTGGCTAGCTTCCTGTCAGCAGCAACCTCCCTGGATTCCCAAGACCTTTGGTAGGTGATAGAGAGGGATCCTGCCATAACATCTGCTAGCTCCTTCAGAACTCTGGGATGAATCCCATCAGGCCCCATGGACTTGTGAACATAATGAATCTGGTCTCAGCTTTTGTTTTACCATGTGGGGTTTTTTGACAGCCCTAAATACTGTTGTGGAAATCCTGATCTTTGACAAAAATGGTAGTGCATGGGCAGACCACCTTATTCCTATTTGTATCAGCATCCATTTCTATAGGTAGCTGTCCTGCAATAAGTTTATCAATACAGCTAAAGCAGTACAATTTTTTAGTGCTGGTAAGATGTTACGTGTGATTTTCCTGGGATGCATTTTTGCCAGCTAGGTATATAAAAAGTGTCAAACGCCATAAGCCTTTGAACTTAGCTGGGGCATGTACTTGCTATTGTTAATACACAGAGCAGTAGTAGTACCACCATCTTCTGTATGCACTTGTTAATTGGCTGCTTACCTCATCTGCATGCAAAGTCCTAACTCCATTCATCACATGTTCAGCTAAGACCAGAGTTCTTTAACCACTCCGGACACTTTAAATCAATCTGCAAATACACTGGGAGACTTCTTCCACTGCACCTCCTCATCCTACAAAACCATAGCATCCAGCATAGCTTTTTCTTAGTCCTTTTTTACTTCACTGATTGATTATAGATATCATCCATGTGAGTCTAGCTGCTTATCAGTCACACTCTCAAGCTTCCCGTTATCTCAGTTGCACAGTTACAAGATCATTAGACTGTCTAGCATTGCTTTGGCCAACTCATGTTATTTAGCTTTAAGTACATCTATTCCATTGCCTTATGAATGCTTGTCCTCTGAAGCCCGTAAGTCTTTTTTAAATAAAAAATTTGTATGTTTTAGGGCACTGCAAATAGGATACAAATTTGAGAACTTGTACGAGAGCATCACTGGGTTTTGTAAATACTGCATTATTTTTCATGCATACCAGAAAAGGAGAACTGCCAAAATACCCCAGTCATTCCCAAATCTAAAATCTTCTCCGGATTACATTTGCAGAAAGATGTTCCATGGCCAAAACATGTGATAGGATAAAGGCATCATACAGATTTAGTGCAAATTTATTTGGGAAGATATTTTATTCTCCTCTTCAGGATTACAGAGTCTGTGTTTAGGGACTGGTCTTGTGCTTAGCATGCCAAGTGTTTATGCAATTCATCTTCCTTGCTTGTGCTCTGACGAGTCCTTTTCAAGGGATGCTAGAAACTCATCCAGAGCAGAGGGGTGTTGGACAGCGTGTGAGTATGAGCTTTGTCCTTTTGTATTACCTTTGTTATCTAGACATGCTACTTTGAGATTTAGGCAATTCACCTTTCAGAAATTTCTAACAAGTGGTTCACATTTTCTCTACAACAAGCACTTCAAACCCCTTTCTAAATGATGGTTTTGACCTCTGTATTTCCTGATAGCACTTAGGTATTTACCTTTCTGCACCTCAACTTGTCCCTTTCAGACTGAGGCTGCAGAGGTAGGAAAACTAGTGCCATATGTGTAAGCATGTTCAGCAAAAATGCTAATAATCTCACACCACTGGATAGTGATTTGTCTTTTGGGTTTCTTTTTGGTGAGGCCTTGGGGAATTGGCATAAATCGAGAGACAGGTAGGCATAAAACAGTGACGAATGGCTCCCTTGGCTTGAACGCTAAGCAGCAGCTCCAGCTTGAGTGATGAAACAAGGGTATTAAAATGATACCTATACAACAGTAAGAGATGTCTTCTCAGGGTTCTTCTTCAGTACTGACAATTATCTCTGTTAATGATGCATTTGCAGTGGAGCTTGCTGGACTTCTTGGACCCAGCTCAGGCCAACCACAGCACCACCAGCGTTAGTGGAACTCTGCCCATCTAAATGAAGCTGGAGTTTTTTGCACCATGATTTACAACATGTGCTGCTTGGACAAAAGAGAATTGCAGTTGTACACTGGCTTTTAAAAATATTTTCACTTTTGAAAGAAGCCTGATTGACAAAGAATATGAGCCATTGAATTATAACGCGCCAGATTTTACTAAGAACACTCCAAATATGCAAATTTATGGGAGGGGAAGCAATATTCTTACTCCTATTTAGGATGGGTTTGATAGACAGAAATAATTCTCTTGTCACTTGTTACAGAGAAGAATTATTAATTTTGCTTTGTCTATAGAAAGGCAAAAGCCAGCAATCATGTTACAAAGTAGGTTGCATAAATGGGTTGACTTTCAATGCCTCTTTCCCCACCACATCTTAGGAAGAAGAAAAGATTTCTTAATGGTGCCAGGTTCCATTAGAAGAGTAGCGCAACATAGTTTTAATTGACGCATACCATGTCTTAGGAAAGTAACAGGCAAACTCCCTGACCATTCAATTACCATATAAATAAGAATGTGCATATCTCCCCTCATATCAGCATCTTGCTTTTTTTGTTGTTGACGAAAATATGTTAATGGCTAAAAGCAGCTTTTCATTTGAATAATGACTTAATGCTTCTGTGAGTTTCAGATGGTGGATTAAGCTCTTTCTTTAAAAGTTTGCAATTTCCCTATAGTTCACCAGCTGCCTTTGCTCAAGCAAAAAAAAAAAAAGAAAAAAAGGCAAACGGGAGACTTCAAACCTCAGCACCTGCTAGGGTGTTGCTGTGGTTTATAAATCTGTTCAGGGTGTTTAGGGAAATGAAGCATGCAAGTCCTCTGCTGCCTCTTGTTCAGAAGACTATCATTGATGGGAGAGAGGAAAAAGCCCAGTGGTGTGTGTTTTATGGTGTAGACCAGGTTTCTTTTTTGTGCCTCGCCATGTGGAGGTGATCCTTTGCAGATACACACTTCAGGTTTACAAGATCACCAAGGAAAGAAGCAGCACTACCTTCTTTTGATTTGAACACAGGACAGGCACCAGGTTTGAGTAGAAATTAATTATGTGCATGGCACTGATGTTATCTGTTCAAGCAGGTAATTATTTACCGGGAAATGGTGCTAGCTGTGCTAGTTACATGCGATGCCGCCTCCATTCTGCACTGCAGGCCATTCCCACTGCCAGAAGTTTCATTGTCTCCATTTTTCAGTGGTAGGAGGACAGAAAACCCATTTGCTTGATAGTCAGTCAATCCCAAACAGCAGCTGCCCCATTTTCACTTACTCTTTCCCATACTTTGGACACCAGACATCAAACTCGCTTCAATCCAGATTCAAAATCAGTCAAAATGACAGAAAGGGTGGGCAGTAGCACTTAAACTACCCATGAGATGTGTCTGGTAGCACACAAAAATGTGGTTAAACAGCCAGCCTCTAGGCCCTTTTTGATTTCTGAAAGAAAGCTCCAAGTTCAAACAGGTATTGCAGTTCAAATCACTTCCCTATTTTAGGAAGAAAAATAAAGGCAATACCAAGCTCCCCACACCTCATTTCTGAAATAATTTAGACTTGAACACTGATTGCTTAATAGGAGTTTTGAGCATGCCAGGAAAGGTGAGAAAGTGGTGTGAGGCTCTACCATGTATCAGTGGAGGATCCCAATCTGTAGTTACGTGCTGTGATACACAGAAGCACAGGGCTCTGCAGGTGGAGGTTACTAGACTAAACTCGCTGTTAAAATTGCAGACGGTTCTGAATCAGCTGTTAAAAAAAAAGCTTCCACTAGATGGAAGGCTCTTCATTCTGCTTTCTCATCTTTCCCCCTACTCACTGAGTCTCAGACCTGAAAGCCACTGTGCTTTGATTGTACCCCCATGTCACTTGGAAAAGCACTTACCTTGCATTGGCAATTCACTCTGCAAGAGCCATCTTCTATGTCTGATTTTCAAAAGGTGTACTTAGCACACCCATCTGAAAAATCCAAGCTGTTAATTATTAGCTCCAAATGATATATATGTTCAGGCTGAAAGCAGGAAAAGCATCAGGCTTTTCACAATAATGATTTGTTTCTCCCAAGTGAGTTCCTCAAAGTATCTATGTCTTTCTATCCCTTTCACTGTGGAATAAGAATCTATGCCCATTTATCTTGCTAGAGAGGAAAATAAGCTATGTTGTACTACACACTTGGAATGGTGCAGATAAAGGAATGTGTAAATAGATACCTTTGCTTGTACTTCCTGCCAGCAGCCTTTGTGTTTCTCTCCTAAGGTTCAATATTGCAATAGTTGTGCTATAACAAAAGGACCTGTTTCATTGGTGTAGAAGGGGCTCTCCTGGTAGTGGAGTAAGATTTAGTGTAACCATCCTCATCAAACAGAAAAAGAATTAAGGAGGGTTCAAGCAAGTATGACACTGCTCTTGAAAAAAATCAAATTAAAAAAATCCAGTTTAAGTTCTCTTTACATACCTTCTGTATTTTTGGGCCATTGATAGTACACTTGGATTCCTAATTTCATACATCCATTTTGAAAAGCAAACCACGATACTCCATAATAGCATACAGAGAAGCTTCAGCATAATAGATAGAAGTCAACAGAGGCCATATGGAACATGAATAGGATTGTCTTGCTTTGCTGCCCATTATCGTCTTGGTCTAGTTCCATATGGTGATTGAGCTCTGCTTACATGACTTTGATGTGTAGGCATCTATGTTATTGGAGCTGTTAACCAATTAATAAAAATCTACTGCCATATGTGCTGATTCTACAGTTCGCTGCTTTATTTGCATGGAAACTGATTTGAGAAGAATTCTGTTCTCAGTTCTGTTCTGGTAATAATAATGTCCTTTTATACAGAAACTGCACTCAGTCGCACTGCTAAGTTGTGCTTCTTGAGAGGGAGCTCTTGATGCGAACTGATGCAAAGCTTTGGTAGAAATTCAGATCAATGTAGTTCATGACCTCAAACAAGCTGTTTCTTCTTGGTCCGTAACTTGGGAACAAATTCTGGTTAATGAACTCATGTCAGAAAGCAAAGTTTAAGTCATCACCTTACGTGTAATTCAGGTAGGTAGAAGGAAACTCATGAACAGGTTTCTGGACAAGGGCTGATGAAAATGATGAAAAGAACTTGATTTTGAGATTGTTCATCAGTTGTTAAAAAAGTTAGAAAGGGATTTAAATTTCACACTTTGGTTGAAGGCCAGATCTTTTATGGATTCCATTAGAATCTTCATGAGGGACAGGTTTTGTAATTTCTTCCTTCTAGAAAGTGTGCAACTTTTTGGACACATCTGGTGCTCATTGAGAGGCAGGGCCTTGGCTGGGCGGACCACTGCTGGGGGCCAATGTGCTTCTTTCTGAAGCCTGTGGTTGCAGAAGGTATTTCTCAGAAAAATCCATATCAGTAATCTTTCTCCATTGATCCTTACTTATCTCTGCCCTCCAGGAATTACCAGCCAAGCTCACTTTGCTTTTTGTTTACATTATCTACTAAAGTAACAAATGTATTTGTACAGCAGGGCTTCAGTAGTACTTGTGGGTCATACCACACTACTCTTGCAGTTATTCTGTGCCTCATAATAAGCTTGTTTGAAATGAGAGTATGGATGACTTGCCAGAGTAAATTGTTTTGCTGCTAAATTCAGTGACACTAACCCAGCAAATGAGGAGTTGGCCCATATTGGCATTTATTTCCTCTAAAAGGGAATGACTTTGAAAAGAGCCTGTGGATTCACAGGACTGCTGTTACCATAGCTCACTAATGATAATTACCATGGAATTTCCTGTTTGAGGAAATCCAACTGTGAGTTCATAAACATGTGTGAAAGCAATGGAGAGGAAAAACAAAATTCAAACAACTCTTCAGTCCCTTAAATCTTGCTTTCAATTCGCAGCTTTCCTTCGGCGTTCAATTCTATTTTGTAGCAATGAAGGGCTCTGACAAGTTGCTTGAATGGGGGAAGTATTATAGAAACAAAACCAGAAACCAAGCAATTCTTTTTTACTGACGTATATTATTTTTTACTCTAAGTGGTGTAACAGGAATTTCTTCTCGCCTTTTAAATTTTCTTCTCTGCCATTTTAGAAATTAGAGACGCATTGAAAGAATACTGGAGGTTCCACCGAATCTATGTATTTATGTTGCATTCAGCGTGGTAACTGATATGTTATACATCATAAATAAAAAGACACAGTGCCCCATATTAAGTCATTTTGCATTAGAGGGCTCTCATTTGCAACTTTCTCAAAAGCAGATTTTAACAATAGTGAATTATGCCCCTTAAGTGAACCTGTATATAAATTACAGATTTAGAGATGACAAATAGCATACATTTGGTTCTGGTTCATGTGAAATGTAAGGCTAGAATATATACACACGGTAGAGTCAAAATTTGGTACACTCTCCTATATAGTAGTCTCTTATTTTGAACACAAAAAGGTTGCATGATTTACTACGCTTAGCCTGGTGAGATGTCACAGCCTTACTCGAAAACATAACCTTGCTGTTTCTGTTGATCTTTCCTCCAGTTTGCATAAGGTCAGCTGGCCTCAGCATTGAGTCTTATCTTAGAGACTCACCATGCAAACATACTGCACCTTGAGAGAAAACAGAAGTGATCTTTTACCAGGTAAAAATCTGCAGCCTGATGTTATTCCACTATTTTATCAGTAAAACTTGCATTCTGTGACCAAAGTCTTGTCTATACTTAGCTTTAGATCCCACCTACAGAATGCTGATCATCTACCAGCACAGTTAAAATAACACGTGGTATACACTTTGCACAGGCGTTCTGCTAACAGGAGATGATGAACAGCTGAGTTACCATCAAAGTCTTCCAGCGATGCTCCTACAGTCCTTACAGTCATCGCTGCTCTGATTTGAATTTTGCTGCTCTGAAAAACTCAGTAACTGGAAGCACCCCTCTTCCAAATTTCTAGATAATCTTTTACAAACTGAGCTCATTGCCACTGGATGGGGTCCATGTAAAGCCATCTCTAAACAACCTGTTTATTCAGACTTGCAAAAGGACACAGAGGGGCTGAGGTACAATAGGGGAGAGTTTCATGCTGGCTGAAGGATATGGAAGTATGGTGGTCCAGCCAAAAAATCTGGACTTGCCTTCTTCCCCTCCCATTTGTGCTACTCTTCTGAGGAATTAAATGTCACTCTCAGCAAGGACCTTACCATGGTCTTCTCCATCTGGAAGAAAGCAGCCTGGAGTCTCTTATCAATTGGGAGCTAATTAAGAAAGTAGCAAAGTCCAGGGAAAGAGATCTCTTTTAAGACCAAACTAATACTAGAGAAAAAGCTCTCTCTGGGTTCTGTAGTGTAAACTTAACTCTTTATTCACCCATGAGCTTCACTTCCACATCTCATTTTGAGGTGGCAGTTGGCTGCAAATGGAGATGAGCAAAATTATTTCTTTCAAAGTAATCAGATTTATTCTAAATCCATTGACTGGACATGTTCATAAAGAGGAAAGTAGAAGCAGTGTTCTTCAGCTGTTCTTTTTGGCTTGCAGACAAAATGTTAATACAATAAAAATACAAACATAAAGAAATGCATTTGGAACAGAAAAGAGCTATATGCAAAGAAATGCCAGAGCATTCATGTTGCATACATAAAATCTCAAAGATGTGATTGCAAGCAAATCTGGGAACTAGGCAATCTGAATGCATGGTTTTGCAGAAGAAACCTGTGAGGTGGGCTTTGAAGTAAAAAAAAATAGCATTTGTTTTTTTTGTCCTGAGGTGTTAGTCTAAAATCAATCACAGGCTCGCTGTGCCTGAATTTCAGGTCAGACCTAGTGGCCACAGCAGCCCAGGAAAGACACTGAAAAGTCTGGAGACTTTTGTGGGGGACTTACACTTGGTAAGAAAATGGACTGATCCAAGCAGCTACAGGCTCTTTTATCTGACCTCATTAGTACACAAAGCTTTAGAACAAACTGAAGGAAAAACTAATTAAAGATGTGGAGGTATATGAAAAACTAGTTAAAATGCAGCAGGACTTCACCAAAGATAGAATATACCAGACTAAGCCAGTATCTTTGTCTGATAAATCATTTTCTCAAACAATGAAAATATGGTAGATCAAATCTATCTGAACTTCAATAAAACATTTGAGAGGATGCCATGCGAGAAAATATTAATTAAGATGGAGAGATGCGGATGAATGTAAGAAATGAAAAGTAAGGACAATAGCGTGTGCTGAAAGGGAAACTCTAGATGGAAGGAGGTTACTAATGCAGTTCCATAGGGACTCATCTCAGAACCAATCTTAGTTAAAATTTTATTAGTGACCTTGGCACAAAAAACATGAGTGTGCTAATGAAATTTGCTGATGACATAAACCTAAGACCTGCTGTTACAACAGAAAAGGATTGGAATACCCTATGGAAAGAATTGCATGAGTCTGCGGACAAGAGAAAGAGAAATGACATGCAATTTAATAGTAGAAATACAGAGTTGTGCACTTAGCAGAAATTCCTATTAATTTTAGTAAAGTGGGGTGAGGAGGAGGCTTCTCCAGATGGACAGCAGACAGAAAAGATATTGCATGAACTAATCCCTCAGAAGCAGGAGTGAGTCCACAGTGAGCCACTTTCTGTTTGGAAAAGGCAGCGCGAGGAGCACACCATGCAGTCAAAGCTGTAAGGGCAGTCGTACCAGGTCAGACCCCACAGCCCATAGCCTCCCTTTCTGACAGTGGCCACCAGCATAAGCCAGGGAAGGCAAGTCCGGCAGGATTTTCCTGGAGCAGTGGAAGCATCCGGCAATTTGTGACTCAGTGAGGCAGTGTCCTTGTGCCTCTAATTGTGTTTTGTCCTTTTTTTTCCCCTGCCATTGACTTATCTCAGCTTACTTCCCACTCTTTTACTGGCAATGACAATTTCCTAGCCTGAGTTTGAGGGAGTATAAAGAAAATGGCATGATCCCGGAGAAATTGTGGGACAAAAGATCAACGTGGAGTCTTTTGTCAGGACAATGATGGTACTTTGGACCTCTCCTAACCACATGGGGACACAGGCAGACCTAGAGGAGCTACTGGTGTCACACACCTGTAAAAAAGATATGTGAAAAGGATAAATGTCAGTCGTTTTTACACAGACTGGGAAATTACACTGGGCAGACGCAGCAATGACACCAAACGTTTGCGGCACAGAGCCCACCAGCACGCCTGTGCCTTACAGCGAAGGGCCACATCTGACTCCTCTTCCCTGCATCACTTGAATGAATTACAAAGGGTGGGTTTCCCTCGGAGCTCTTCGTCAATATGTTCATTCCTCCCCGCTGTAGTCAGATGGCGATGCTCGAAAACTTGACAACCAATTTATTTTTTTCCCCTAAACAACAAAGAGGCGGTAAAACGAGATTAACTTCCAGATCTTGCTTTTGCATCTGGTTTTGTTTCCCCACTTCACTCACCCAGCAGGCCTGCCGGGTGGGCAGGGGCCCACGGGCCGGGGCAGTGCCGCCCCAGCCCCGCACCCCCCGGCCCGCTCCCTCCTTCTCCTGCCCCTTCTCCTGCCCCAAACCACCCGCGGGAAACGAAACCGAAAGGCCGGGGCCGTGCTGTGTCTCCGACACCCGGCGCCATTTGCTCTAAAAGCTGCACCCGGACCCCCTGCAGCTGTGTGAGGAGGAGGAGGAGGGCGGCGGGCCGAGCCG